>RJWT010012502.1:0-22405 GCA_004365215.1 Cuniculus paca
CCCTGAGCTACACCTGCAGCCATTTAACAAAAATTTTAAAACTTAATATTTTTTTAAACTGTAAATTTTATTTTTTTATTTTAAAGAGAATAAAACAAAACAAAACAAAACAGAGTAAAACACAACAAAGCAGATCAGAACAGAACAATGCAAGCAATACAGAACTTCAAAACAAAACAACAGGAAATCGACAATGGCTCCCATAGTGTCTCTTGCTTTCTTCGAAATAGTTTTTCATACCTTCACACACAATGAATTCAAACAAAACAAAATAATATAAAACCAATCAAAACAAAAGAATGAAAGCATTATAGGTCTTCAAACCAGACAATAAGAAATCAACAATGGCTACCTTAATGTCCTTTGTTTTCTTCATAAAAACTGTTCATATCTTTTTGCTTATTGCAATCAAATAGTATAAAACAGACTTAAACCAATCAAATCAAAGAGTAAAAGCATTATTGGGCTTCAGAACATGAAGATAAGAAATCAGCAATGGCTACCATAATGTCTCATTTTCTTCAAAGTAGTTGCTCATATCTTGATACTTAATAAAATTGCAAACTCTTTAAGAGTAGTTCTAGGCATGTATAAGCATATACACGTACATGTATCCTTTCTGTGCCAGAGAGAATAGCAGAACAAAGCACAAGAAAAACAAGAAACAATAAAGACAAATAAATAACAATAATAGAGACCCCAAAACATTAAGAATATAGGCTTTCTAAACAAGGATGTAGGAAGATACCAAAGATTGTTATTTTGCATAGTTATCTTCAAGAGTTGCTTTAATCTGTAAATTTTAAATGTGAGAACTAAAAACTCTAAAACCCTTATAAACACTAAATTTTCTTAACCTTGAACTAGACAACAGTAGTTTCTCAGCTATGAGAGCAAAAGCACGAACAAATAAAAGAAAAATATATATATTTTTAATTCATCAAACAGAAAATATACATCAAAAAGATGAAAAGACAACCATTACAATGGAAAAAAGCATTCGCAAATCATGTACCTGAGAAAGGACTTGCAATGGGCTGGGCAAATAGCATAGTGGTAGAGTGCATGCCTGGCGTGTGTAAGGCGCTAAGATTCCCAACTTTGCAAAAAGAGTAACTAGTGGGGTCTGGAAGACAATGTATAAGAAACTATTAGCACTCAACAAGAAAAACACAAATAGCCCAATTAAAATATGGGTAAAACATAGAGACATTTCTATGAATAAGACACACAAATGGTCAATAAGCACATGAAAACATCCTCAGTGGCATTCGTCACCAGAAAAATGTACAGCACAGCTTTGTACCAGTAGTTTGGCTGCAATAAGAACAATGACTAATTGCAAATGTTAGCAAAGATGCAGAAGAATTGAAATTCTCATATACAGCCAGAATGATTATAAAATGGTGAGGGGAATATGGACTTTTCGACAACTCCTGAAAAAGTTAAATATAACATTATCATATGACCCAGAAATTCTACTCCAAATATACCCAAGGGAAATTAAAATGCTTCCATACAAAAATTGTACATAAATGCTCTTGTCAACATTATTCAAGATAGTCAAAAAGTAGAAATAATGTCTGTCAACTGATGAATGAAAAAACAAAATATATTTGTATTATGGAATATTAGTTGACAGTAAAAAGAAATGAAGTACTGAAGCATGCTACAACATAATGGATGAACCTTGAATACATTCATTGCAGGTTTATTATTAATAAGTCACCATCTCCAAAATATACTAAAGTGAGTAAAGCCAACTTCACAGAGAAAAAAGCACGCATATATGATTCCATTTGTATGAGTCACTCAGAATAGGCAAATCCATGCATTTAGAAAGCAGGTTAATAATGATCTAGACTAGACAGTAGAATGAATAGAAATGGCTACTAATGGATGCTGAGTTTCATTTTGGAGTGAACATGCTCTAAAATTAGATCAGTGTAGTGGTGGAACAACTTTTGAAAATCCTAAAATCTACTGAACTATAGATGCATTACAAGGTATATTTATGGTGTGTGAATGCTATCTCAAAAAAGATATCACTAAACATACATACACATACATAAGCTTAATTTAAGTAAGACATAAATTGGTTATACACTCAGCTTTTCCATTCACCAGCTGGGTCACTTTGAGGATGTTGACTTTTATTACTAATGAATCTAGAGTCCTTAAGACCTGAAAAATTATCAGTACTCAATAAATAAGAACATTGCAGTTGTGAACAAGGACATGGAAACTGAACTGAGTAAACCTCTGTCTATACTACTTAAAAGCTCTGTTTTTGACCAAGTTGTTAATCTCTTTGTGTGAAAACTTTCTCATTGGTATGATGAAAATAATAATAATATACTACTTTCATCTAAGACATCACGAGTTCTTATGAAGTTAATAAAGTACTGGGAATATTTAATATATTTAAGACATTGGTATTTGAATGCCAAATAGAAAATACTTTTTCAAAATTCTGCATCAATTGTCCCGGCATTGTGAGTTCCAAATAATAACTATGAGGTTACAATATCTACTCTCAGACTTTAAAGTAAGTAGAAAGTCATATTTACTACACCTATGCCAATATGTATGCAAACCAGTGATATTTATGCTAAGATACAAGTCCTTTAAAATTTTACCCATCAATGGATGATGTGTTCATATGGAAAATGACACAGATGCCCAGTGCAAAGCTAAGGAAAGTTTGATTCAGATATTAAGAATCAAGTCAAATTTAAATAATTAATTTGTGATTATGTTTAAAATACTAGAATATCCTTTAAGTAGCAATCTAGTTTTTGAAGTTAACTTCCTGTTCACAATGGTGAATGCTTGATACAATATCTTATAAATATTAAACATTTATGCACAAATAATTATTCAAAGACCTCTTTGATTTTTCATTGTCTCTGTGCTTGGGCAAGATCATACTAATAATTTCCATATACACTACAAAATAGTCTCTCTCTCTCTCTCTCTCTCTCTCTCTCTGTCTCTCTCTGTCTCTCTCTGTCTCTCTCTCTCTCTCTCTCTCCTCTCTCCTCTCCCTTCACTGATAAGTTTGACATGTTGCATGGTTCTTAGTAGGTCTTCATACTAACTGAATTTCCAAAACCCAGTTGGAACTGGCTCATCCTCTAAGAAACCAATACAGAAGTAAGATGAAAAAAGAAAAAAACAAAACAAAAACAGGAGTTGTGAACAAAATTGGAAGCCCTTAGATTATATTAACAAGTATTAGCAAGACCTTCCTGTGCTCAGCTAAAAGATGTAGGCAAACATATTCTGGAGCTAGGATTTCATTATCTCAATGCTTCATATAAACATGGTAGAATTTTATCCATGTTAAAAATTTATGTGTAGGTTGTTTACTGCATGAAATATTCTGTTTTTGACAATCTATATAAAGTTATGATAATATTTAGATTCACTGATAATTTAAGAATCTTATTTTAATCTTGTAAAAGCATTTCTAACCTCCTTATAGTATAAAGAGAAACATTAAATCTTAAAAGAACAAAGAACTATTTCTCAGATCTTTGGATGTTTTCTTTTCTACTTGGATAAATTTCTGTTTTTGCAGTTGTTTTCCTTTAGGAGTGTCGATAAATGTATTTAATTAAATAACTAAATGTATCATTCTGTAATAGTGAACATTTTTATTTGCTAATTTTAAGGTAGTTGTAGGACTGGATAAGGGTGGTTGTTAGTATCTGACCTCTTTCAGTTAATCAGGATTTGAGTTCTAATTGGCTTAGAGGAAATTTTATATCCAAGTAACCTCAGGACATTCTATATACACTGAAGCTTATAGTTCAAGGAGAAACTATTACTAAAGATAAAAAGAATTACTTAATTTGAAAAGAATTTCTATCATTCAAAAGTTTTTCTTTCTTGCTTCTTTTTTATTTTTTATTTTTGTAAAAGCAATGAATAAATTAGGAAGGATGTCTTTGTTCTAAAAGTCTAATTTCAAAGACATCCATCCTAATAGGATGTGAAAGGTCTTGTGTAAGACATTGTAATGCAGATCTGCATCTCTGTATCTCACATAGGTACAAGGTTCCATTGCCAAAGATGAGTGCAGAATTTTTTCTCTAGTAGCCAGGAGAAAGCAACAATTCCTAACTCTAACTTCTATTGGAAAACATATTTAGCTTCTTTGAAATTGGAAACTTACTTGAACTCTCCTAAATTGCAAATGTTTTTAAGATTTTCTTATACCATCACCCAAGTATTGCGAGAGACCACTTTAAATTTCACATGTTATTTCAATGACATCTAGAAAAATGATACTTTATTCATACTGAGTTAAGACCAACTAACAGAAGGAACTATTTCTGACGCTTAAGATGAGACCTTTCTTTTAACTAGAAGTGGACATTAAAAAACATTTCAACCAGCATCCTTCTTTTTTAAGTGAAGATAGAGATCCAGCATGGTAAAACAATTGTTCAAAGGGTAAGCTGTTCTTTTTGAACATTCTCTTTCATTGTAGTTTTTCTAATACTCCCAATACTTTTTAAGAAAATAAAGTATAGGTTTTGCTTAGTGTTGTTTAAAGAAAAACAAGCCATCAGTCTACATGGTGTTTTAGGGGGGAGTTGTTTTTCATCCTTACCATGCATGACAATCCTTGAAAAAAGATGTTTCTTCTGCACAGAGAGACCTCACAAAAACAAATAAGTAGCTCTAACCTTACCAGAAATTGCTATTACAAAGATACATATATAATAGTTACTAATTTCTAAAAAGAAAGGAAAATAAATAACTTAGTAGCCAAATCAGTGATGAGATGTAATCTTAACTTATTTAAAATGAGAATGACTTATAAAACTGTGTTCAGTAGTTTTTATCAGAAAAAGGAAGAAAAATAATTTTCAACTGAGTTTCTGTAAATTACCTACATTTTCTTTTTACACAGATTTTAAACTAATTTAGAATGTTTTCCAAAATATCTCCAGTAAAGAAGATACTTTTATTCATCTTTTTTACTTTCTAAATTTCATACTTATCTCTGTGGAAACTTTACAGCTAGAAGGAATAGAAGAAGGTACAGTTTAGAGGAAATATATGGAACCTATAGAGAGGCTGTCAGAATTATCAGGACAGTCAAGGGCAATCTGAATGCATAACTGAGTATTTAGATTTTTTAAAGAAGTAGAAGCAGCCTTCCTGCCTCTTGTTGATGCTCATGGTGAGGTAGACAATTTCTGTCCTACTAAAGATGTGAGTATTATAAAAGACTAGAAAGGATTTCAAGGAAAAGGTGATGTGAGGGTGGAGATTATCACTCTGCAAGGCAAAAAACCAACAAAGGGAAGAGAGAGCCTGCCAGCTGTCCAGCTCCATTTCATGACAGAGTCCCTCCAGCTGTTCCTTGAGTCTCCAATGAGAAATCCCAGAGACATTGTTTTTCTTTCTTCCACCAACTTTGGTCACCAAGTACTTCTTTTTCCCCAAAAGGGATAAAATTTGGAATAAAGAAACTTAATCAAAAAGACATAACCTGTAGTTTAGGTAGGATTTAGGTAGATTCGCCAAGATGCTTGAGAAATTAAACTGAACGTTATGTGAATACCCTGTGGCCTTGAAAACTGTATTTGGAAGATTGTCTGAATGGCAATAAAATTGTGTTATACTGCATAATATTATTTTACAAATGTAATATATTTGAAAATATTTTGAGAATAGAACATTTCCAGGGATAATCCATTTGTCTTGTCACTTAGTAGCAATGTTTATTAATAACTAGCCCCAAGTACAACTAATTATTATATTTAGTAATTTCCAAACAAAAGCAATTGGTGAATATGTCCATGAAAAAAAGTGCCAGATAGCTTTCCTTTCCTCATAAAAAGACTTGGAAGAATGATAAAGTTAATTTACTAAGGGTAGATGTACATGGACTACTCTTTTGGGATCGCCTACACAATTAGTAGCCCTTTTGTTAGTTTTGAGATAATTTATTATTGATTCAATTTCTTCAGAAACCAATATCTTAAAGCACTGAATCCATTAGGAATTGGATGAAATTAACCATTATTTTTATGCCATATGCTTAAAGTTACTTCCATTATAGATTTTAAACTTCAAAAATTATGTCTCTAGATATAATATGAAAATTTTCAGAAACAATGCTATCAGAGTGCTGGTTACTTTTTTATTTTGCATTTTATAATTTAGCTGTATAAAATATGTCATTGCTTTCACTTGACTAGAATAAAGCAGTGCAGATTAACTGGAAAATTAATCACAACACCATGAACCATGCAGTCATTACTTTTAAGCCGAATTTTAAAATGTTGTTCTTACACAAATGTAGCTTTTCGTTGTTGTTGTTTTGTTTTGTTTTGTTTTGTTTTGTTTTGTTTTGTTTTATACCAGGAATCAAACTCGAGCTTGCCAGGCAGGCTCTGTGCCACTGAAATGCAGCTTACATTAATCTGCTTTTTCTACCTTTATTTTGCCTTATGGTTATTAAAGTTATTTATGAGATTTTAATATGAAAAAACTTCTCTGTATGACCTAGTGAAGATCTGAAAGTTCAAATGTTCATTTGGCAGTTCTTTAATTTTAGAGTTGGGAAAACTACAGCTTACAAAAATTGAGTTCATCTAAGACAGTCAATTAATGAACTTGGTGCAGTAGGCAAAGTCTTTAATTCTCAAGCAAATTCCATAATCTATCCTTGACAATATTCAGGGAATTAGTTTCTTTGCTCTGCATGAATTAGTTAAAAAACTTTGTTAAAGTCATCCGACTTTAGGTTGGATTCTGTATTGAAGGCCTGTGGGTGGACTTAGAAAGCTATCGTTTGTTTCTTTACTGGTGGACTTATTGAAGAGCAGCATAGTACAGTAGAAAATGATGGGATTTAAGTTAGGCATAGCTGGATTCGTTAGAATCCTGGTTTTACATTTTATGGCTTGTATCACTGAAGGAAAACTACTGAATTCCAACAGTGTTTCCTCACCTGTAAAAACAAGATAGCCATAGTGAATTCATATCGTGAAAGTCAGATGATTTGTCTGCTGTGGTGAACGCTTCATTGACATGTTTCTGGTTATCTTGAACTTTTCATAGTTGGTCATGAGGTATCTTCTAGCCTGAAAACCACATTTGGGACACACATGTTCAACTCCAATTCCAGCATGAATGTGGTACTCTGCTCTTATGTTAGGTTCCATCCAGGCAGCCCAGCTGTCCCTACTCTTCAGTCACTCTTAAATCACTTCCTGATACATAAAAAATTGATATTCGATGGTTAAAAGTGGTATCCTTAACTACATTTTTGCTTGAGTTCTTGCAAGGGCAAATATATACAGTGCCTCAAAGCAGACCAAAATTCAAGATGTTCCGCAACATGAAAGACACATGACAAAGTCACCAGAGAATTTGGAAAAAGGTTTGGAATGAGCTTCAGTTACACTAGCCTACTTTGCTCAGTTAATTGCATGTTATTTTTTTTTTTCAAATATATGTTGATAGTGAAATGACCAATAAAATATAATTTATTGGGCTACTGAACTTTGGAAAGTTGTCAGAAATAAAATAGTCACTTTTATCAAACTCTAGCATAAAAGATAATAATGAATAAATCTGGGATACCGTGAAAGAAGAAATCTCTTGAGTGTATGAGTGCCTGATAACAAGAACTGTCACAAAAGACTGCCAGAACCACAACCTTGCACAAAGACCAGCACAAGTTTATACAGAAACTGCTTCAAAATTACATATCATATTGTCTTTGTTTTATGTCAACAGACACTAACAAAACAATTATCACCATGTGATGACTGGGCCATGATACTGTTGTGGCTTTGTCGTTTTTCTTGTATTGCGAAGTCTAGAATGGTGCAACAGACAAACATTTGTTTTAGGATTTAAGAAGAGAGAGACAGACAGATAGAGACAGAGACAGACAGAAATACAGAGAGAGGCTTAAAATATGCAACACATCTTAAAATAATAAAACTATACCCTCCCCATGTATCAACTCAGAAAATATGAATAGCATTATGGGTAATATGTTTTGGCCAGTAAGCAGCCACAAGGTGATGACAACCATCCTCCATCTCTTCTATTGCAGTGATGTCATGTAGAAGGAAAAGAACCTCATCAGGCTCTCCTGCAGTCTCAGGATTCATCACGTCAGCAAAGAGCCTCAAGTAATTTATAGCACTGTGTTTACTCTGGAGCCATTTGATATGTATTAATACATGCAGCAGCAGCTGTCTCGTTTACAAGAGAAGTGTGCTCACATGAGCTGTCTCACCCAAACTGAGAACATAAGCACACTCTAATAGCAAAAGAGGCAGCTGCTGGTGCATGAATTAATACATTAGAAGTTACTCTCATTTGTTATTCGTGTTTAAATTTTGCACTCTTTTAAAAATAATATACTAAAGATTTCTAAAGAAGTGAAACTTCTACAGAGAGTTAAAAATTGGCAGATAACATGCAATAAACTATGTCGATTTTATTATATTTTTAAGGTTCAATTCATTTGCATATCAAAATAAAAATTTAAATATTTATTATTTTCAGAACTAAGGCATCTGGTATCTTTGAAATGCTCGAAGCAGTAAGAGAAGAGAGGGGCTTCCCTGCTTCATGTTCTGACACAAGGCTGGGAAAGATTTGTTCAGTAGTTTACATATAATACTAGAAACAGAAATTAGCAGTAGTATTGTATTTACTATAATCACTTTTACATACAAACCATTGTGAAAGTAAATATTAAAATTGATCTTTAGTCTAACCATGAACTTCAAATAGTCATATTTAATATTCATCTTTGGAAATATCCAAGAATCTTAAGTAATTTAGGGATTCCTGAAGAGTATTACAATTGCTCACACTGTAACCAAAAGGGTTGAAGAGCTGTTTTTATGTTAAATTACTATGCAGCTCAAAGGTATCTATAAAGATATATAGACATACATATACATAAGTATGTAAAGTAACTAACCATAAAATCCATAATTCGTTCAAATACTTCAAAAGATACAAATTTTTGTTTTATTTGGGGTTAGGTTAGTTGAGTTTATTGTCAGTTCATTTGTTGTTTTAATAAAATGTTTTGGAAAGTAGAAAGAAATTTTTTTAGACAGATTAAAAGTTGGTTCCATTTCCTTGACTCCTTTCAATTCCATTTTATAATTTCCTGTTCTTCTCAGCACTGAGGTTACATTTCCATTCTGTAAATATTGTACTGTGTAAATCTTCTAATTTTATGCATTATTTTATCATTGTAAAATATCTGCAAATTACTTTTTGATTTATCTTGGAAGCTTACTATTTAATAATTTTTAATGTTATGCTAGTTCTGTTAACAATATGGGTGATTATTTCATTCAGAAAGAATTTAAAATGTGTGATTTTAAAACAGAAAGTGCTACAGAGATTTGCATTGACCTAATTAGCTCATTTACATGTTGACCTTTAAAACCAGTGGAGTTTTGTAAAACCACCTTGTGGTTCTAACTGTTCACCAGAAGAGAACTGGGAGAGGTAAAAAATAGGGTAAAGTGAACAAAGAAATACTGATCATAAACTATGGGGTAAAATTAAACCATGTACTGTCTTCTCAATAAATTATATGAAACCACCTTAGAAAGTGATATATTTTCAAAAATAAATCTCAGAAAAGCCACTTAACCACCTGGGCATCAGAAATTGCTCGCTTTTAAGTTTAATGGAAAAATATTTTAGCATTTGAGTAACAATAGAATTTCATGATTCTGAGATTACATCTAAATTTTCAATTATAAACAAACTCTAAATTCATTATACTATCATAGATATCATATCCCAAAATGTCAAAAAAAATTTTTTAATGTGCACCTCTTTTAAATTTTGTGTAATCTTGCATTATTTGAAAACCACAAAACAAATTTTGCAATGGACCTAGCTTTAAAAAATAAAAATTTTAGACAACTGTGCCTCAGACAGACTTATATCTAGAACATACAAAGAATTGAAAAACATCAGGCCCCCAAATTCAAAGACCCAGTCCAAAAATGGACATCTGAGATGCATATACACTTCTCAGATGAAGAAATACAAATGGAAAATAAATACATGAAGAAATATTCAACAGCACTGGTCATTCAAGAAATGTAAATTAAAACAACGTTGAGATTTCATCGCACTCCAAAAAGAATGGCTGCAATCAAGAAATCAACCAATAACAAATGCTGGCGGGACTGAGGGAAATATAAACGCTTCTCCGCTGTTGGTGGGAATGTAGACCGCTACAATCACTGTGGAAATCTTATTACCTCCAGCCCATTACATTGCCTCTTTCTTTAAAAAATAAATAAATAAAATGAAAATCCTATTGATGATTAAATTTCTGTAAATATATGATATTCTAGTCACTGTCAGATGCTATTGCCCTGGTCACTTTACAGAGTTCATTGAAGACCTCAACAGTTATCTCAGTCTTTCTCATCAGCTCACTTTTTAGGCAATTTAACAGTCTATTAGGAATATCCCCAAACCTAAACTAGATTCCTAGACCTCAACAGTTTCATTCCTATTAGCCTGATTCTATTTCAAATACCCACCCCACACACTTCATCCTTTGATACTAGGCACTGTCTTATGACTGAAATCTGAAACTCTGGTTTATGAATATACAAACCAAATACTGCCAGTGCTTCAAGTTCTTGGTGAGCAAATTGATTCCTGTGGTTTAACAAGGGATTACGTTTAATTTCTTCCCTTATTTCTACTACCTTGGGGACATTTTAACATAGAGGTCTATGAGTATTCTGCATTGGGAAGAATGCCAAAGAAATTTTCTATTTGACATAACATATCCAAGAATGAATTTTCTCCAGAAGAGAGCTCTACTTTTGATGTTCATGTTTGTATTAAAGGCATAACCAGTCCACAACTAACACAACTTATTGTTTATTTAACCTTAAGTCATTCCCGCTTATTTGAAATGCCTCTAGAATCCACCTTGTCTTTTCAACTGCTAGGCCTATTATGGTTCCTAATCATCACCATTTAACTAGAGAAAAGCTATCAGAATTACCTTCTGTGTTACTGTTCATCATAATTAACTGATGAAAAGAAGACTTGTTTTGGTTCTCAATTTTGGAGTTTTCAGCCTCATGTTTTGAACTTCTGGTGCTTGTGCCAGATGGCAATCGCAGTAAAGCTATGGTACAGCAAAATCAATAATCATAGGAGGTAGAAAACAAAAAGAATGAAGAAGGGGCTGGGATCCCACCATGTCTTCAATGGCATGCCTCAGTAGTATACCTGAGGACTCCTCATAAGGCCATTCCTCCCAAAAACCCATATTACACTGTAATAGTGCCTCCCTCAGACCAAGTTTTTAACAAATGGATCTTTGGGAGACATTCAAAATCCAAACTACAATAATTGCCTGAAAGCTTTCTATCTCTAGGACCATGATTTCACAGTATTCAATAAATACATGTATAAGTAGTTTATTTGGGCATGCACAAATGAATTATTTCTAAAATTAATAAATCAAATTTTAAGAATAAAATAAGAGTCACAATTTTTAAGAGTCATTTCATTGTTCAAAAACTTTATTTCCACTGTAATGACCATTTCAAAAACTAGTCTTAGCCAAATATTCAAACTCCTCTTGGCCCAAACTCCAATGTTTCTCCCTTTTCCCCTTCCACTCTTTTTACATAACTCATTTTCATTCATACTCTTTGCTAAGTCACTGGTTCTCATACTGTGGTCCCCCAAACCAGCAACATCACCAATACTTTGGGAACATATTAGAAGTGAAATTTTGAGGGTCTCACTCAACCCTGCTGACTCAGAAACACTGGGTATTTAAATGAGTTTTCTAGGGTATCTGAATACAGACCAATTGGGAGATTATGTTTTCAGCACCTTACATGTTAATGTCATTATTTCCATTTGTATAAAAGAGAAACTATTTCAAGCTCAAATCAAGCTCAAATGCTCTTTTGTCTGAAAATTTCCTTGCTCTTCTAGGCTCTTGTTACTAACTTTGTTGACTAATTCCTACTCTTAACTCCCTTCTTTTCTTTATTAATGGCATTCATACATATTTTCAGAAAGTTTATACTGTTATTCCCTTCTCATTCATACCAAATACTACTACAGTTTTCACTCAGTGTCAGTAACTCATCATACACATGCTCAATATGGAATATATTTTAAGCCCAAGCAATGAAAATGTCATACCTCTGTTATCTGATCCTTTTTCCAATAATTCAACTTGCATTGTCTCACTCTAGATTTTTAACACAAACTGTTAACCTCCAAAAGGATTTCTTTTTTAATTGTATTTATTCTTTTAGCATGGATGATAGTCTTTGGTTTTCCTCCCCAGTGTCTTTCACAATGTGCTCAAAGAGTTTTTTTTTCAAAATTATAAAACCATTTTATAACCATTAGGAGTTCCCCACATGATTCAGGATACAAATCACCTTAGATCCAAATTGGACTACTTTCTGTGGATATTTCTAGCCTTATGATATCCAACCTTTTGCTCAAATATGGTTTCTATTTCAAATCTCCATTTGTTCCTTTGTCTTGCTCTTGATCTAGCCAATACATAATCAATTGAAAAAGTCCTCTTGAATGTTCCTCCAATATCTTATTTTATTACCAATCTTCTGTGTTTCTACAGCACTTTGGGTATAATTTTATCACAGTTCTCTATGTACTCTTATTTGCTTCTTTCACTGATAGATTAAAAATCTCAGGAAAGGGAATATGTTTCATTAAGCATAGTGTCTCCAGCTCCTAGCAGAGTGCTTGTTTCCTAGAAAACTTCTTCAGGTGTTTACTGAATGGACAGTGACAGGAATGCAGTCATGCTATATGCAAACAAGCAACTTAGAGTATATCACGTTCACCAAGGTAATTAAACGTTGCTCACATCAGTGATTGGTCTCCAGTTCATTAGACAAATGTATGACCACAGCTATTTCAAAATTATAATACACTAGTTATCTATATTTTAGATATGGATAAGACTGGACGCATTCTAAAACTTGTTTAAGAGGTTTAGATTTTATATCTTATTTTATTGTTTCAACAAAAGTGTGTCACAGCCCTTGGTCATAAGTAATTGCTTATTCCTATATAGAGATTGTAAAACTGAGGCCAGAATGTCAATGCATCAAAACTTAGCAAGCTCTACTCTGGAGGACACCATGATTTATTTTTTCTATCTACAGTAGTAGAAGCTTAACAAGTTTCCTCAGAAAATCCAGCTAAGAGAGAGAGAGAGTTTCTAAGAAAGCCAAGTGGTGGCTACTCAGTGATGCAGTTTGTGGATGCCTACAGCTGCCCCATATCTCTCACTGTATTGCCTAGGAAACAAATTGTTGAAAGCACCTCATAGGAAAGTTTTCTCTCCACCTGTCATCAATAAGTACATTTAAGTTTTCCACTTTTGCTTGGAACAGGACTACAGATTAAATAGATACAATTCAGCCAAAATTCACCAAGTGCATATTATGTACCAGATAATTTTTGGCTTCTGAGTATTCGACTAAGAGTACAACTTTCATCATAACAGGGGAAAGAGGCCTGAGTCAAGTAATTAAGGTTTATATCACACATCTTTTTGTTTTCTGAGAGTTGTATATTTCTAGAATCACTTTTCAGTAACTGAGTTCTACTGCTGGATGATAGGTTGACTCATGTCAACCTAGAGGTGATCAAATGTGGGAATCCTCAGTTACTTAAATTGTAATTAAAGGGCCGGAGATGTAGCTCAGTGGCATAAGTGCCTGCATGGCAAGTGCAAGGTCATGAGTTTGATCCCTAGTACCAAAAACAAAAAAAAAAATTGCAATTCAGACCACGCTGTTTTTCATGTTTTATAAATATTTTCCCATGACTTCTACAATCTTAACAAGACCAAAACTTGGAGTTTCCTATTTTGTTCAAGAAATGATAAATGCACGTGTACTGACCCACCATTCACCATCAACACTAACAGATTTAGACATAAGTACCAAAGAGCAGTGATCCTATACTAGAAGACAGAAAAATGTAAAAAAGAAAATGATGAGGTGTAGTTAAGTTATTGAGCATTTACATTAATGTGATCTCATTTTGTACCATCTGGCAATCCTATGACAAATCAGGCTAATTCATTCTATAAGGGGCTGCTTGATTTTGTGGGTTTGCTAGCTCCGGAATGCACCTGAATTCAGAGAAAAATCTTTCATAGATGTTCTACTGATAGTCTCTAAGAAGGAAAAGAATTTGCAAGAGTTGTAGAAATTCGAGTAGAATTTTAAAGAAGTCTGTTTTTCTGTTGTGCTGGAGGGAAGCGCCATGGATTATCTGGTGGGCAGGAATCATGGAAAATCAGACAGGCACTTTGAAAGATCAATTAATATTTCTTGATGCTTAACTTCTTAAATAACTAATTGTCATGATCTGACTTTATTTAAGATTTCTATGTACTGAGGAAATTAAGGAAGAAATTAAACAATATCTACAAGCAAATGAAAATACAAATACAACTTACTGGAACCTATGGGATGCAATGAAAGCAGTACTCAGAGGGAAATTTATTGCAGTGAATTCCCACATCAGGAAAATGGAACGAGCACAAATAAACAACCTGATGCTATACCTCAAACATCTGGAAAAAGAAAAGCAAGTCAAGCCCAAAGCCAAAAGAAGGGAGGAAATTATAAAGATCAAAGCAGAAATTAACACAATTGAGACTAAAAAAAAATACAAAGAATCAATGAATCAAAGAGTTGGTTCTTTGAAAGAATAAATAAAATTGATAAGCCCCTAGCCAACCTTATTAAAAAAAAGGAAAGAAAAACTCAGATTCATGCAATAAGGAATGAGAAGGGTGAAATCACTACAGACCCTATGGAAATAGAGAAGCTCATCAATACCTACTTCAAAACTCTTTACTCTCATAGGTTCGATAACACAGAAGAAATGGACAGATTTCTAGAAACATATGAATTACCTAAGCTGGATCAAGAGGATGTAAAACTGCTGAATAAACCAATTTCAGTTAAGGAAATTGAAAATGTAATTAGAGCCTTACCAACAAAGAAAAGCTCAGGTCCTGATGGGTTCATGGCTGAATTCTACAAGAAATTCAAGGAAGACTTAATGCCAACACTCCTCAAACTCTTCATTCCTGTAAGGAAGTATTACCCTAATAACAAAACCAGAAAAAGACCCAACCAAAAAAGAGAACTACAGGCCAACCTTTGTTACGTTCCTACCACTCTATTTGGAAAGTCTATATTGTTATTATTTAACTCTTTGTTGCTATTATTTATTTGTATTTTTTTTCTCTTTTCTTGTTTTTCTTGTGTTTGGTTTTGTTATTCTGCCTAACACAGAAAGGACAGATGAATGAGTATAGGCTGATAGAGGCCTAGAACTACTCCTAAATAGTATAAGAACTGATTTTATTAAAGGTCATAGCATGAACAGCTACTTTAAAGATGATGAGACATTATGGTAGCCATTGCTGATTTATCATCACTATGTTTTGAAATACAATAATGCTTCTATTCTTTGATTTGATTGGTTTTAGTCAGTTTTCTATTATTTGATTGTGGTATATCAGGAGGTATGGACACCTATCTTGAAGACAGCGAGATATTATGGTAACCATGGGTGATTCCTTACTGTCTGGTTTGAAGGCCTGTGGTGCTTTCATTCTTTTGTTTTGATTGGTGTAATACTATTCAGTTTTGTTTTAGTTTATTGTGTGGAGGTATGATCAACTATTTCAAAGAAAACAAGAGACACAATGGTAGCCATTGATTTCCTGTTGTCTTGTTTTGGAGTCCTGTATTGCTTACATTGTTCTGTTCTGATCTTCTTTGTTTCATTCTACTCTGTTTTGCTTTGTTCTGTTTTATTCTCTTTAAAATAAAAATAAATAAATAAAAGAGACTTCTATGTACTACAATTAAACCAAAACAATGCAAAATAAATTTTGAAAAATAAGACCTTTACAATCAGTGTCCACTTTATACAAGATTATGAAACAAACCCAGCTGTCATATTTTCTTAGTTCTTGATCATGAAAATGAAATAACAGAAAAATAGATGTGGGAACTGTGGTGCTTGCACCCTAACTATGATGAAATGAATTCTTTCTCCTGTCCTAACGATTTTGTTTTTTGTTCTGATCTTTGAAAACAGAAATAATTTCAATAGTCATGATTACTGCTGAATTTCATGATGACAGGTACCATTACAACCAGTTCTCAGGAACAACAGATGCTTGGAAGTGGAATACACAGTTAGAAGGGTTTAGATTTCTCAGGGTATTAACTCCAGACCTAAAACACCATTTTCTTCTGAGAGAGAAGTTTGCGAAAGTTTTACATGTGTGAAGAAAATGGGGAAATAAATCAACAAGAATTCATTTGGGAACAATGCAGTCAAATTAACTAGAAGAGACAATTCAATCTCAACTTTCTTCTTTTTGAACCGATAATCATTTCTTCTTCCATCAGTTTCCCACTTATTCACTTCTTTTTCACACACTTTCTTATGACTATTATCTTTTTATCTGGTTGTTGGCTTCAGAAGTTGTGCAAGAAAAATAATGAAAATGACATTAAATGCTGTCAGATTTGCAGTTGGTTAGTAGCTCTGGATTTCAAAAGGGAATGAGGTTAAAATTACTTGCCTTAAAATGAATCTTGGTAGTTAGTTGTAAAATTTAATTGTCCATGCTTTTTCATTCTCAGTACCCAGACCAAACATGATTATTCATCTCTTTCTCTTAGGGAAAGGGCTGAGAAGAGTGCATTTGAGTTTAAGCTTTCAAAAAAATTAATAATCCTTTTAAAACATCTCCCTGTATAATATTTAACTACAGAGTTCCATCAGATAGAATCCACCAATGACTCATTCTTAATCCTAGCACCCTCAATTCCATTGCTGAACTAGGACTCAGTCACAAACTCTACATTCAGCCACCTCCAAAAATGCCTGTGATGGTATGAGGCTTTGGGGGGGACATCTAGACACAAATCACAACATTCTGCCTCTGGCCCCCCAAAACTCATACACATCTCTTTAGGCAAAATGCATTTAGTTCATCTCTAAGAGTTGCCAAAGTATTAAAAGTTTCAACATTGCTGAAAAGTCCAAGTCAAAAGTTTCCTCTGAGATTTTAGGCAAATTCTTAGCTGTGAGCTCTTGTACAGTTGAAAAGAAAATTAAATATTTCCAACATTCAATTACATAAACTAGACATTCCATTCCAAAAGTTACAGACAGAGGTATACAAAGGAATAGGACCAAAGTAAGTCCAAAATCCAGCAGAATCAACATTAATCCCTGTAGTTCCATGTGCAGCATCCAAGGCAATCTGTGGCAAGATACAAACTCCAAAGGGCTTGGGTCGCTCTGCCCCAACAGCACTTCCAGTGATTGTAGCTCTTGTGGCTTCTTTCTTGGATCTGATCTGCTCCCTCCTTGTAGTTTTCCTCAAATGATCCACGTTCCTGGCTTTGCCAAACTTCTCGGGTCTCACTGCATCTTTGGCTTTGCAGTCACAGCTTCACACACACTGTCTTCTCAGGGGCACACTTCCTGGACTCCCAGGCCTTCTAAAATCTTGGTGGGAGCCTTTCTGACCCACAACTCTTTGATTTGGCAACTAAAACCAGTACCACGTGGTTGATGCCATCTGCTGGCAGGAGAAAGAGCCAAGTTTCCCTCTCTTTTGTCTGTAAGGGTCAGAGGCCTGGATTGCTGGGCACTTTGGATCCAATTCTGAGGAACAAATCCCTTAGGCCACCACCATTATGGAATATGGTGTTCTGTGACTTTCTTCTAAAAGCAAAGTCTTTTACTTTTGCAATTTTGAGACTATAATGGGTAGAGTTTTACTGCCTCTTGTCATGCCCTCAGGCAATCATTTTTAATCTCTTGTTCCATCTCAGCAATCAAGATCTCCTCTTCTCTATCTTTGCAGTCCACAGCTGTACTGGAGTTTCTTTTCTGGTCAAACTCACAATGTTTCAAATTATTCTGCTGGACTTTTTGTTCTTGATTCTCAACATAAATCTGATTAAAATACCCCAACAGTAGGCATGCTGCTGCTTCAACATTACATTGCCTTGAAATTTCTTCTGCTAGATTAATTAATCTGCCACCTTTAATCTTAATCTCAGGCAGTCTCTGGACATGAGAAAACACAAACTTTCTGCCAAGGCATAACATATGCTGTCTGGAGTCCAACAGTCAATACAGTCCTTCTTCCCAGCAGAAACCTCCAGAGCCTGGTCTTTATCAGCAGGATTTCTATCAACAGTCTTGTCTTTGGAGTTTTGACCAGAATCTCTCAAGTACAACCTAAATTATTCTAACTCCATTTTTTCAGCCAGTAACTCCAAATCATTCCAAACTCGTCCCACAAACCATTGCCAAAGGCTCCTGAATCATATCACATGGTGAGGTGTAGTCACAAAAATGACCCTACTTTCTCTGGTACCAAATTCTGCCTTAGTTACTTTTCTTATTGCTCAGACAAAGTATTCAACAACAAAAGGTAAAGGAAGAAAGGTGTATTTATCTCACAATTTGTAGAGATCTCAGTCCAAAATCAGATGGTTCCAAGGCAAGGTGGCACATGGCAGAGGGGCAACAGTTCATGGCAGTAGAAGACAGCAAAAAGAACAAGAGAGTTTAGCAGCATCTTTCTGCCATTTTTATGTTGTATGTAGACTGTTGGGATTATGGCAGTGCCAATCCAATCAGTGGACTGATCCAGCAAACATTCATCCTTAATCCCAGCACCCTTAATTCCAACATTGTACTAGGGATCAATCATACACTCTAGATTAAACCACATTCAGAAAAGCCCTATAACTGCCTGAGGCTTTGGAGAGAAATCTAGGCACAAAACACAACCAGATCCAAAGTTTGATTTAATAGGAAAGAAATCCAGCTACATCTAAAAGAAAAAAGAAATGCTGTATGGTGTGTTGGTCAGAAAATGGAATGGAAAACCATAAATTGAGGACTGAAAGCCAAGATAAGGATGATGATGGTGATGACAAGGAGAAAAATTATTTAGGAGGAAAATAATAATAAACAATAAGTAAATACCATGTGCATACATTAACATATTATCTATAAAACTTTCTTTCAATTAAGAAACTTTTAACTAGAAGTTTGATTTGGTTCAGCAACTATTTATTATCTCTTTTGTTTTGGTTGCTTTGTTAAGATATTGAATAAAGTTAATAAAAGTCCCATATAATTTTTCTTCATATATTATTATGCTTATTTTGCATACCAGGTGTGCTTAATGACTTAGTCTTTAAAACATTCATGTTCTACTGTTTTTCAGCAAAAATAGATTTGCACAGTTTAATCTGTATCTCAGCACCTGATATATGTAATAATGGGCCTCTAGCTGGATGACAGATGCAAACGTTTTTCACAGAACAAAGGAAAGCCATCTGATTTATGTAGGGAAATTTAGACCCAGAACTTTAGTCTCATAACCTGAGTTAAGTATTCATCTCCTCAAGTACTCATTTCTTCATTTCTCCAAGTCAAATAGAGAAACTAAAGCATTACCCTAAATTTTTTACATGCTTCAAAAAGCAAGGATACCATGATAAGTATATTTAAGTAAAACCAACCTAATAGCAAAATGACTTGAAGCAACTCATATGAAGGTGAATTGTATTTATTATCAACCTCTTCCCATTTTTCCAAACTTGGCATTGGCCATAACTTCTACCTGACTTGGCCTATATCTCTTAGGTAGATGCTTCTGTGATTGCTTAAAGAAGATTATTATTTTAGTTCTTCTAGCTCAATTTTCCTGTCACCCTAAGGAGGTCTAGTTTTAACAAACCTCATAGGTCATAAATAAGATAATAACACATCACTATAAACAATAGATGTGGTACCAGTACTATGATGAAAATACAAGTGAAAATTTTTAAAAAGAAAACCAAATGATAACTCTAGTTTTAGATTTATATAAGCTAAAATTATAGAAGAACATTAAAATGAAACGTTACACCTAATGAACATTATGCAGCAAAGGGAATTCAAGTACAAATTGCAATATATTAGTTTGCACTATAGGGAGAAAAAGCAAAAGAAAAATTATGTGCATCACAGAGGCACAAAGCTCACTTTAAGTAACTGAACACAATTGACAAAAGTTATTCATAATTATTATAACTCTATTTCTCAGTTGGTGAACATGCCTTAGTGGCCTATTATGGTTAATGCCAAATTGATATTTAATACTGGCATAGTGACATACCTTGTTAAGATGAAATATAATGGAATGGTATAAAAGGTTTCTTTCAGTTACAAACTTTTGTTTTCACCTGAGGATTCCATTAATCTATACACTTTCCAGAGGAAAGTATTATTTAAATATGTGATGCTGTGTAATATCAACATGATGTTTGAGGGGAAACATAGAATAAGTCTATTGAGGAAGAATTTTTTATGAAAATATTTGGAATCTCTACATACCTTCCTAACCCAAACTTTTACATAAGAGATTGGTACTCTTTGATTTTAGAAACAATTTTCTAGTATCTTTAATGAAACTTTGAACTTCCTCTGTTTCCACAGTTCTCTAGTCAACAGCCCTGATAATAAAAAGCATGCTCATCAAATTCATGGCACTAACTTGGGTGCAATGTCAAATACTTTGAGAGATAGCATCATCATTTCAAAAAATCTCAACATATTGTAGCATTCAGAGACAAAAGAACAAATACAAAAAGGATAGTTAATCTCCAAAGCAAATCCAGTGCCACAGAACCAGAGTAGGCAAGGGAATATGTAGGCAATTATTATAGAAAAATTTACCTATAATATTGGAGAATTTTTAGTAAATGATTAGCCTAATGAATGCATAAATAATTGAGTAGATATCTTACTGCACCTGGTCAGGTTTAAGTCTGTCCAGTTGGAGACTCTCCATATCAAAATGAAAAATCCATCTTTTAGAAAGAACAATGTCAGGACAAAGGGTTGGTAAAATGAGACCTGCAGGTCAAATTCACTTTGTAACTGATAGTGTAAATAGAATTTTATTGGAAAACATCCATGTTCATTCATTTTTATACTATCTACTACTACTTTCACTCAAAACAGAGAAGCTGAGTAATTGTGAATGACTGTATAGCTTGAAAATCCATTTTTTACCATCATAAAATTCTTCCTACCCTAATCTTGACAATGCATACAAATAAGAATTTTCTTTAGAATAAAAGTCTAAATAATTGCAATGATGACTTCTACAGAAACACTTAATTGGTCACTTTGCTACAGTACTATTCTGTTTTACTTTGAAGTTATTATGTGCATCACAGAGGCACATAATAAAAAATCATAGATGATTTTTATTCCTTCACATGTTACAAAAACTGGTATATCTTACCAACATCAAAAGTATTAACACTGGCAACTTCTGCTACTCATTAACTAACTATCTTTGATTGCATTCTCTCTACTTTAGTTGTTATTGTTATTGTGCAAATTCAGTATTCTTGAGGCTGAGGCATTCAACACTATCACTTCAGAGTTGTTCAGCTAACATGTTCAACACTATCACTTCAAAATTCCTCAACCTATTTATCTACAAAACTTTGACCTTCTGTAATGCTTTTGCTCATTTACAAGGTAGCAATAGTGCTGTCATCTAGGATTGTTGCGAGGATCAATGATATAAGATGTGATAATCATTTTGTCTGATTATGATGTAAAACCTTTAAATTTGAGACAGGACCCAAGATATCAGGGTCTTCTCATTTTGATCACCCTTATGTTGGTACTCTATTAAAAAATATGCTTCCATAAATATGTATCAGTTAATCATACCGTGAAACCAGGTTTCTCTTGCTATGATGACAACACACCTGACATAATCAACTGAAAATGAGGAAAAGTTTATTTTGGTTCATATGTTTGGAGATTTCCATTCACAGGTAGGTAACCCATTGCTTTTGAGTCAATAGTGAGACAGTACATCATGGCAGGGAGCAGGTGGTGGGGCAAAACTTTTGACAACATGGTGCCAGGAAGCAGAGAGAGAGAGAGAATAAGACCAGGGTCCCCACATCCCCTCAATGGTTTACCTCCACTGATCTAATTTTCTTCCACTTGGCCTTATCTCCTGAAGCTTCTACCACCTTCTGGCAGCACCACAGCCTGGGGATTAAGTCTTTAACACATTTGGGGAACATTTAAGATCCTAACCATAGCAAATATATACTTTTGAATTCTTGTTTCCATTAAATCTAAATTTCTTTTCTCCATCTTTACTCCAGTCCCCACTTCGTTTTCACATTTTTTCTTATATAACTCCTCTTTTGCCATTTCTCCTGCCCAATATCCACTCTCATAAATAAATAAATAAATAAAT
>RJWT010012503.1:0-22411 GCA_004365215.1 Cuniculus paca
GTAGGTTTATCAATTAAAACAATATTACCAGTGTGGTGGGAGATGTTTATAATGAGTGAGACAAGTCATGTGAGCAAAGAGACAAATGGAAAATCTATATACCTTCCTCCCAATTTTGCTCTCAACTTAAAAATAAAGAAGTCTTTAAAGAAATGGATGACAGATGAGTTAAAGATCTAAATAGTAGGACATGAAGCATGACAAAAATGTATAAAAAGGAATAAAATTATGAAGTATTATACAACAGAGGTTTGAAGGTTTCTTAAGTAAAATTTAAAATCTCAACTACATAGAAACTTAAATTTTGAGACAAAAAATCCTGTGTTAACAAAGTTAGAGAACAAGCTACAGATTGAGAGAAAATATTTGCAATGCTTATAGCAGTAGAGGGATTAGGAGTTAGAATAAATATGAAAAGCTACAAATCAAACCACCCATACAAATAGTTGGAGCAAGAAACACAAACAGAACCCAAAGTACATAGACGCTCAACTTCTAGTAAAGGAAATATAACAAGATACAAATTTTTAGTCACACCAACAAAAAATAAAATAGAAAACTTGATACTATTCACTCTTGACAAGGCTGTGGAGAAATGGATGCTCATTTTTGGAAATAAAAATTGTACAAACTTTTGAAAGATAATATGACAGCATCTATCAAAAGGTAAAATGTGCATTTTTCTTAAACCAGCAGTTAATTTTCTAGCTATCTTAATCAAAAGTGATATCAAAACACATAACAAAAAATCGTATGTAAGGATAGTCTAATGCAGTGTTTCTCCTAATGGTAATGAAATGGAAATATACTTATTTTCCAATAATAGGAGCATTGATAATTAAACTATGGTACAACTATTGTACATACCCTGAATGCTGCACGGTTATAGCAAGGCAAGAAGAGATACCTCAGAAAATACCTCCCACACCTTCATGTCAGACTCCAGACTCCAGACATGTGAGACAATTGATTTTTTGCTGTTTACATTATCTGGTCTATGAGTTTTTTTACTGTAGCAAATTTATATAACTGCTGTATAGAAATAAAGTAAATGCAAAAACACCACTTCCTCCTATATTCTTACTCTGATGGGTTAAACACAAAAGCAAACAAGTTACAGAGCTATTTCTTTTCTTAACTGAGGTGATGACAGAGTGAGTCAAAACAAATCCATACTTGTAGATGACAGCACTATGAAGTTATTGACTACGACTTCTGTGACATCCTCCTGGCATCCTCTCTGGGCCTTTTCTTCCTGCTACCAATTACCGAACCCAGCCACCGCGGCTGCATCTGCCCTCACAGGCATCAGAGGATCTGATGTCACAACCCACAACAGGTCTCTGAGAGCGGTGATGGAGACAGAATTGGAATTACAGAGACCTGATCACATATTTCTTCTCCTTTGCTTTAATTCCGTATATGAGTAGTTCCTCCTTTACAGAAAAAAAAAAAAATAGAGAGGAAACAACTGTGCAAAGGCGAGATTACAAAAACTACATAGATCAGAGTCAAGAGGGGCAATAGAGATAACTCAGATTAAAGAGAAACCAAGTGTGTTTTGGCACTCTGAAAGACAACCCATGGAATCACGCTTGGCAATCAGGCATCTAGGGTGAAATGAAAATAACATTCCTAGACAGAGAGAAGTCCTGAGACAGTAGCATGCCTCCTCCAGGACCTGTGTGACAGCAAGTAATCCTGAATTATCCTCAGTCCCAAAGAGAACAGCAGATGTAGCTGGACAGTGAGTTCACCCCGCATTGCAACCTGGTGACAGGAGAAATGATGGTGAGGATGAGAGCAGCAGGGCCTACTGTCAACTGAGGCTAAATGGAAGTCACAGCCAAACTTAAGGGATGCAGGCAGAAACAAAGCAGAGATAGAGAAGGGAGATATCAGCAAGGGCAGCCCAACAATTTAGAGCCCACTGTGCTATTGACCCTGAGACATTGGTGGCCAACACATCCGCAAGTCAGTGAGAATAACACAAATTGGTCCAGAGGAGTTGGTGTTCTGGAGCCTCTTCCAGCTTCCAGACATCTAATCCCCAACTCCCACTGTGACAACTTGTAGACCTCCTCCTGCACCTACTTAGTGTCTGGGGAAGGAAGAGAGAGGCACCTGGAAACAGTATTATTTGAATGAAGAGAAGCATCCCTGTCAGAGAGTTTGAACTTTGAAGAGATTGGCTGTTTATCTAAATGAGGCTCTTTTAGCCAGAAGAGGTGTAATTATCTTTAATTGTCCAGTCTAAGTTTTTATCCCATTAGCACAAAAGAGACTGCAGTCCATGATAAAATCAAGTGTAGAAAATTTACAAAGCTCCTTTCTCTCCACATATGAGTTCTACTATATATTTCCACTCCCTTCTTGCATTTTAGGCTTTTCCTTAAATAAAGAAAGCATAAATGTGAAAGACTCTTTAGGGAAAATACTGAAAAGCCCATTTTATAGAACAATGGATGCATGCAGCTCCCAGCAGCAGACACACACACACACACACACACACACACAGGGGACTTGTGTGTGACTGGCAGAGCTACATAGTGGAGGAGACTTCTGTACCTGTGTGTGGAGTACAGTCCCGCAGTGCCATCCCCTGGCAGGGGACAGACATAGAGGAAGGCATTGGGCATTCACATTCTAAGCAAGCCCCTGAACCATAACTTTTAAATCATCGCTGACAAACAGTTTGTTTCTCCTGGCTGCTTTATTAAGAGAAGTGCAGATCTATGTTTTTTAGGACACAAAAAAAGATTTTCACTTTCCCTAATTAAAATAACCATATATCTTTAATGCACCCTTCAATATTCAAGGGTAAGTGGGCATATTGCTTGATTTGCATTCTCCTGATTTCCGTCTGAGCATATCATTATTGCTGTAAATAGTTGCAGATGCTTAAGATGATTTTATTGTTAATGCCTCCAGGCATTTTTCTGGGAAAAGTGCACAAAGCTTTTAAAAAAATGCAATAAATTATATTGAAACTTAATTTATTTCATGTTATACCTTCAATTGAAAAAGGACATAAAGTGTTCTTAAATTTAGATCATGATTTTATCACCAATTAAGTATTTGACTTACTAAAATGGGCAAGGCTCACTATTGCAATGTTATTAATGTGCTAACAATTCCTCATTAGTTAGATAAAGAATTACATCTTGACCAAAATAGATAAGAAGCTTATAAACTGTCTTATTAATCTTCAAATAACAATAACTTGTAGGCATATATTACATTGAGCTCATGTCAACAGAAATGAAAATTTTTCTGAAATTATTTTATAAAAACATTGATTACCCACTCTGCCCTCTAGCCACACAATCTTCACTGCAATTGTCGACAGAAATTCCTTCAAATCAGTGATTATGTATAATGACATCTGGGAGGGATTAAATAAGTATTTTATAAAAATAAACAAGATGGAGTATGATTAAATACACACTACATATTATAGAATAATAATTGCAGAGTTTAAAATTCAATTTATTCACTTGCAATCTAAGAAAACCTGTTCTCTTGGGTTTCCTTCATCTCTCAAAGTGCCTGGAAGTCAGACCTCTCATGTCACATATCTCAGTACAGAGAGAGAGAGAGAGAGAGAGAGAGAGAGCACGCAACTATTTTTTTAATGATAGAAATGTCCTCTAAAGAATAATGACAATTATTTAGGAACAGCAGAGTACTACAAAGGAATAACAGATCACTGGAGTGGGAACATACAAGGCATAGTAAACTATGGGCATATTGAAAGCAGTTAGGACCAAGGGAAATTAAGACAAAAATGAGGATTACATCAATATATTGAAACAATAATCCTTGCCCACAATGATTAATAATAAACATAGCAGCAATAAGAGATTGAACAGACAGTTGCCAGAGAGATCTCCTTGCAGAAGCATTTTTTTGTACAAGGTTGTGGTGGCCTTGTACAAGTTTGTAGTCTGCAGTCTTGTAATAGTTACTTATCAGGTAGTCGTGTCTAAGACTTCCAAATCTCCTGGCTTTATTTGCTTTTTCTTGTTAGAATTTATATAACCAACTCCATTTTGACTCTGACAACCTACCTTTCACAGGTCTAAGCATAAATAATGTTATTTTATTTGCAGTGCCCACATGGAAAGAAAAAAGAGAATTCAAATACATCCTGCCTATGAAAACATCAGATATGCTCTTTTTAAAACTGTTCATATTTACCCTCAACTCCCTGTCTCACGTCAAGTGCCCAAAATGCTCCTGTTCGTGTAGCCTTCTCTCTGCTCTCAGACAACTTTCACCTCTCAATCCACTTTCCTTAAATTGAGCAATTTAACCCATCTTCAACTTCCCCATGTTACATCTTCACTCATCATCTACCTCAGCAAAATGAAGATCTCGTCTCAGAACCTAAACA
This sequence comes from Cuniculus paca, assembly GCA_004365215.1. NCBI lineage: Eukaryota > Metazoa > Chordata > Mammalia > Rodentia > Cuniculidae > Cuniculus > Cuniculus paca. The sequence goes on from RJWT010012503.1 coordinate 4,397, forward strand.
CATTAGTATTCAAGAGAGGATTTTGAATAACAAATGGTTTGTTACTGGTACAGAACTTTAAACTTTAGTCGTCCTCAAATACACTTATGCTTTCACTCATTCACCTATAGAATATTGCAGTCTGGTCCTGGAATTGGCACCAAGCTCTCAATGGGGAGAATCAGAGAAGCCAAGGAAATGACTCAACACTATTCTAGTTTGGTCCCAAATTTGGCTAATCATCTAATTTTTTTTCATCTGCAGATCTTGTTGACATCCACCACTGATTATATAGCCCACAAATATCTATTGGGACCATCGCATCTTTATAACACTTGTTTTCAAAGTAAGTCACAAATGATTTTTAGTCACCATCACAGATGCTAAAATTCGTAATTTCAGTGCTGTCTACCCCAAATGCATTCTGTAGCAAGTGTTTTTTTCCAAACACTGGGAAAATCCTGGATGCAAGTGTGCATTACCTGAGAAATTTTTTTCTCAGATCTGCATAATCTCAACTGTGAGTTTGCTGTTCTTTTCAGCTGTATTACAAGCCTTATCCAGTATACTGTGGAAGGACTTTTATCCCCCTCTGGTAGAATTTTCAGGTTGCATTCAGACATAAAAATATTCATCTACTTTATCAATTAAGATATCAATGAAATATTCTATTTACTGCCATTAAATAATCCCTGAAAGTAATCACCTAAGTGCTTTCTCTTAGGTATTTCATTTATTACTTCCTGGGAGGTGAGGTCATAGAGGTAAGGAATTTTCCTGAGCCTCCTCTTAGTCAATCACCCCAATTAACCAAAGTTGCCTCAATTTGATACAAAGCGAAAATATACAAAAAGGGACTTAAACTGTGCAGAGTATTGAAATTTATCATGCCAAATATAAAATCAATGATAGCATTCCTAGAGTAATTATTTTTAAGTCATTTTCCCTAAAACCATTGGGCAATGGTGATAGATTCTACCAATTCTGAATGTTTTGGTATTTCTCTAGAAAAAATTGACCATTTAAAAAGCCTCCTCAAAAAATAAAAATAAAAAGCCTTCTCATAATTTTCAAAGTTGACTTATGCAAGGATTCACAACAGCTATTGGCCCTGAGGAGTCTAGAACCATACTCTTAGAATACTCTGTAAAGCTAAATATTCTATACTGCAAGACCTAACTAAAAACCGCTGACAATCAGAGGTCCATTTGAATTTGAATCACTTAAGACCTGCCCTGAAGACAGCCTATACTAATTGTGTCTCTGAGCACCTCCATTCTGAAAACACAATTTTTCTTCACTGCCAAATCTTCCATTACATTTCTGATCATTCAATATTTAGGATATTTTAAACAAAACACTTGAAATTTTAGATGATTTTCAGAATATTTCTAAGTCTCTTCATACTGCTAAAACAAAATAGTGATTTATAAATAGTAAAAATGTATTGTTCACGGTTCTGGAGGCTGGAAACCCAACAACAAGGTGTCAGCGGATTTCTGTCCAGTGAGGGCTGCTCCCTGCTTCCAGAAAGACACCTCGTTTCTGAACTCCACATGGCACTGATTCCTTGAGAAGAGATGGAAAGGTCAGGTGGTTTTCCGAAGCCTTTTTTATAAAAGCTTTAACCCTGTTTGAGGACATTAATCATGGCCTAATGACCTCCCATAAGCCCCACATCTTAAAAATGTCACCTTGAAAATGAAGCCCCAGCATACGGAATTCAGAGGGACACATGCATTCAAACCATGGCCAGATCAAGTTAATTTGCTTAATGCGCATGCTTTCAAAATGCCTTTGAACTATTTCATTTACAAACTTGGTTCAAACAGAAGATGTTTCAGAGATACAAATTTTCAATAGTTTCTGACTCCGTGACCTTCAGCTTTTACATTATTAAGCTGTACCGTTTTCCTTAGCAATGTGATTCTAATTTTACCTTCTTCTGCCCCAAATAAAGTACCAAGGTATTAAATGATCATTCAGTTTACATGGATACAAATATGAACTTAAGCAGAATACAGTCACATAAAATGCATGGCTTGTGGTAAAGCTTGAGGCTGATTTTCAACATGAATGAAATTCTTTGACCCAAATCCCTTTTGTTAATATCAATGTCAGTTTTGACTACAGAAGGGTCATTAAAATGTACGCTATCGGCTAGTCTTGTTGGATAGACATGTCAGAATAGAAGTAATGCATTCTACACAGCTGCCCAGCATCTCTTTTCCTCAGAAGAAAGCAGCTTTATGAATGAAAAATTTCTTAAGCCTTCCTTTCCCTGGAAGCTAACATTCTTAGCCCAAAGAGGAATAAGGATTATTTCATGCAGATTTTTATATATTCCAGTTCTACAATGATACACAGTCCGTTTGAAACTTGAAGAAATCATTTGCCTATAGTTTTCAACTTCAAAATTATCTGAAACTATGCACCTAGGGATCAGTCCTTAACAGTGTGATATTTACATTGCCCAGATCGATTTCAGAGAAGTAAATGTGACACAGCCCTCAAAATTTTTAACCCAGAGACTGGAGCATTTAATACATAGTATCAAAGAATTTAATACATAATAAGAACTCAAGCATTATCTGGTAGAAAGTCTTAGCACTTTGACAAAATACTTTATACCCACTCATCTATTTTTTGCAACAAACAAAAAATTTATTGTATATACAGTTGGATTTCTGAGAGGGTGTTACTGTGTTTTGTTTTTTTGGCTGATAAGAAAAATGTCTGATGCTTTTCAAGTATACCTAAAAGTCCACAAATGGAAAAGTACCAGTTTTCCAACAGAATAGTTTTAAACATTTTGGTAATTTCAGGTTTTTTATATAACCTGTGAAAAATTATTTAAATAAGTCATCTGAAAAGCTATTGCCATATCTCTGGTTATTTTCTCTCAATTTCTATTTTCATACATTTATCTTGCAGGATTTTTTAAAAAATACAATGCAAAAAAAAATGCCAAAGCAAATAATATATTATTGGGAAGGCAGTGTAACTTGTTTTCTATTTACACAATAAATTTCCAATTGAAAACCATTGTCTAAGTATTTAATTACATTCTGTGAGATAAAAGAAATGTTTAATTTAATAAGGTTTTTCTTATTCATCAAGGTGATGTCTTCATATATCTTTCTGTTATTGAACTAGAATATCCTTCATGCAGCAAAATACTGCAACTAGTATTTTCCTACGACATTATTGAAATGCACTCTTTTGTTAATTTATTTGAAAAAAAGTCAACATAGTCTTTGTCATAAGAACAAATATTTGCTTCCTTATGGCATTTATGACTGCAGATTTAAAGCTAAGCTTGTAAAGTCCACAACCACAAGCCCGTATCAGCAAGAAGATTCCAGAATGCATCCATAGCTATGCTGCTAGATATCCACAGAGCCTCCTGATTGCATCTGACAAGAAGCAACAGAAATTTGTGATCTAGTCCCCATGTGATATCTCAGTTATGGCCCCTAACTAAGAAAGGAAGAATAGAGGTAACTGTAATAATTTCTTAGCAGAAAATTTCTCAAAAGCATCTCAAACTTAAAATTATGTATTCTTTGAATAATGTCAAAGTCCATAATACAACTATGAAAATAATCATCAACCACTTATCCAAAAAAAGTTAATTTATATCATATATAATCTAAACAATGCTGATTTGATTCAAATGTCTAGGAATAGCTTTGAGAAAAAAACTGATTAAAAAGAAAAACTACAAGAGGGAAAAGTAAAGATCATAATGCTGATTTACTTGTTAGTCTGCACTAAAATACAATTAACACAATGAACTATTGTGAATCTAAGAAAACAATGCAATCTCTGTCCAAAACACTCCATTGTCTTCCAAGCTCTGTTGAAACAAAAGCACCCCTGCCAACTTCAGAGGTTTTAAATTTGGTCAGAAGTGAGCATGTCAAAGAATTTTCTATCCAATTGCATTATGCTTTGCAATGCACCAAAATAATCCAGATTGAGAAATTCAGTTACAAATCAGGACAGGATTCTAAAACATGGGACTAACTCAAATATATCAACTTTTCCATAAAATATTCATTAAGAACCTACTGTGTGCTTAACAATATGTTTGACTTTGTGTTTCCAAGGGGCTTAAAATATACTGTGAAGCAAACTATTTCACTAAAACCATAATCACAAATTTGAGCACTGTAGTTTATAGGATGTATCTATCTAATTAAGTCAATATTAAAGTGTTCTCAAAGATTTTAAATATGCATTGCTCAGTAACCTACTAGCAAACTTACTTGGATAATGGCCTTAATGACTGCGGTTATATTTTAGTATATCTAATCTCAGCACCGTTGTCTTCTAGAAAAAACTTTCAACTTAGTCTTCAGTCATGATTAGAGCCAGGATATTGGCCAGGGGATGTAGCTCAGAGGCGCAAGTGCCTTCCTGGCAAGCGCAAGGTCCTGAGTTTAATTCTTGGTGCAAAAAAAAAGGCAAGTCCTTAGAATCTGGTTATCTGTATAAAGCAAAATAAAAAGGAACCCTTGGTTCTACTTTTGAAAAAAATTTATACTCACTTGTAATTTGCAAGGGCAGTGACTAAATCTGTTCAGGGAATACAAGGCAGATATAGCCCATTTTTGCTTTTTGTGAATTTTCCAGTATCTGGTTTGCAGTCAAGCAACATTAGAGTGTAGTTCAATAAGGAAAAGAAAATAAAGATGTGGGCCTAACATTTAAGAAATTTTCAACCTATCAAGACAGATGAAGTTGCAGATTACTGAATGGGCAAAAGTTTGGACAACTAGTCAAAGAAGCTTCCTCTTGTCTTAAAGGATGAGCAGTATTTGTAGAGATGGAAAAGCTAAGAACAGCCAAATGGGAGCAACAGCATGAGAGGAACCCTGGAGTGATCACGAGCAAGGGGCTTGTTCTTGACAGATGTGAAGGGTAGAAGACAATAAGGCAACACACTAAATGCCGGAAGAGAACAGATAGCATAAAGAAAAGAGACAAAAAGAGCAGAAGATAGAGAATGAGGATGGGCAAGACTCAAGTCCCTGCTTTCTTTCAATATTTTTCTATAACCATTTGCTAAGCAACCTAAACTTTCCTTAAATATTTGAATAGAAAAATTCATAACTGAAGAAATAAATCCAGTATCTTTTTTCCAGGCAACCTGTCCCTCCCATTATCTTGATGTATCTGGTAAACTTTAAAAAGCTTAATGGCAGCTAACATTGAGAATTTGTACTACTCTCTGGACCAAGACTGCTGGCAGGTGTCACAATGCCCCTCAAAACCTACTGCTCCTGTCTGAAGAGTTGCCCACTGTCACAACTACCAAAACTCAAGACCTGAGTTCACCATTGAAATCTACACTTTCCAATGTTACTTTTTTAGCATTCTGCCCTTGCTCCCCATCAAAGAGCCTTCAACATGCGGCCAGAAGAGTGCCCCTTCCCCGCTATCTCAGGGTCACCCCAAACACAGGTGAGGAAGTTACCCCCAAAATTGCTGAAACAGCCACATCCTCAGGTTTCACAGCTTCTGGTCACCTGACTGGGTTAGGTCAGATTTTACTGACTGTTAACTGACAAACTTCCATACACCTTACACCACGGAGCACTGCAGGAAGCACGAGAAAGTCTATTCAAACTGCCGTTTTTTAACACTGTGAAGGTAGACCTGTGTGTGTTCTGAATCCAAGTCTTGCCCATAATACCCACATCTCCTCTCGCTGTATCAATTGCCTATAACTTCAGGGATAAGAAGTTGCAAATTGGATTTTGCCTCACCACTCTCTATAACCACCAAAGGGACCTGAGATTCTCTTGAAAATTTACCCACACTTTTCTAATTGCCCTTCAGTTGCCACATCTCAATTATTGCATAGAGGAATTAAATTCCACTTCACCAGCTACTTGTCTGGGCTAACAAGAGATAATATTTTGATTGATAGCTAGAGGGAGAAGGAAAAGATTATTGAAGTTGCTATTAAATTTATTCTTTTTTATCATGTTAACTGTGTTTCAGTAACTAGGATTTAAGGATAAATGAAACTAATTTAGTGACTATAAAAAGAATTCACAATTGATTGAAGCTATATCATATTGAATAAAACATTCATTGTAGTTCCAAAAAAACTGATATTTACCTCTCAAGTCTTCCCAAATTGTGTTTGAATAAATCTGATGTATTTTTAAAATAAGTTATTTTTCAGAATTAATATGCAAATAATTTAAATCATGATAAATCATTATAAAATATTAAGTACCTACTTGATAATCGTCTCAGGGCAATGACAAGCTAAGCAACATGATACAAATGTATTTTTAAATTAAAGTAAATATAAAGGATACAATTCAAGGAGTGAGGAAAAATGGACAAATATTAATGTTTAAACAGAACCATAATATTTTCTTCTCAAAATCCAAACTGAAGAGAAGACGGGATGTTTAGATATTCAGTGTAGATTTAATGGAATAGTCTATAGGTCATAAAAGACTTTACCAATTCTATGATGCTTAAATATCTAAACTTATAGAATAAGTGACAATACTGAGAAAGGAACATCTACGCCATCTTAGTTGCTTCAGTACAAATGGTACACAGCTGTGGAAGAAGAATCTCCAATGTTTCAAGTAGTTCTCCGAGAATACATTAGGCCACTGATTGTAACATCCCGGTGTATTGTTTGCTTTTTTTTTTTGATAGCCAAACAAGATAGACTGACTGATTGAACCACTCACAGGTATTCATTCCTTAAACAAATATTTATGGAAGGATTTTCATGTCAGACACTGGGCTAGCATGTTTTATCGCATCACTTAATTGAAATTCTACAAGTATTTTCTGAAATAATGAGGATTTAATGAGTTAATATTTGTGTGGTGCTAAAACAGTCTGTAGCACATAGTACGCGCTATACAAATATTTGTTAAATAAATTATGTTGAAGTTAATTACAATTTGATCTTCCTACAAGATTTTATTTATTCATTTCTTCACTCTGAATGGTTTCTATCAGCATAAGGGATAGCAACACAGTCCTGAAATACCAACCAGAGAGTTTAGCACTGGAAACAGTCAGCATATGCCACATAAAAGTCACCTGGAGTAACAAAATCTTCACAGGACTGGCATAGTAGGTTTTACACCATCCTACACATTTATTTATCTTGTGCGTATGAAATATTGGATTGCAGGTTCTGGGCTAAACACTTCACGAATAATAATTCATTTAATTCTCACAATACCCCTGAGATACTGTTATTTCTCCACTTTTCAGGTGAGAAAACTGAGACGCTTAGGAGCTAAGTAACTTGCCAGTATCATCCAGCTAATAAGTGACAAGATCTACATTCGTAGCCAAGCAGCCTAGCTCCAGAATCTTAGTTCTTAAATACTATATTAAAAACATTGTCATGTTTTAGTGGTGTATGCCTGCAATCCTAGCACTCAGGGAACCTCAGAGAGGAGGATCACAAGTTTGAGTCCAGCTTGGGCAATTTATCGACTTTGCAAGACCTGTCTCAGACTTTTAAAAAGGGGGTAAAACTCAGTGCACTGGGAAAATAATAAAGTTGGCATATAAAGGGACCAACATTTAGGAGAACGCTCAGAGCTTCTGTCTCTCTGTCAGAGCTGTTCTGCGTACACTGATTTGCTTGTCATACACCCTCATAATGGGAAAAAAGCACAAGATTCACTATGCAAAAAGAGATAGTCTAAGGATATTTTTAAACATGCCTAAACTATACAGAAAGTTGAAAAGGAGAACTGAAATGACAAATGAGAGTTTGGAGCTTAAATAAATCTTGAGTTCTACATGCCCATAATTAATCACTCTTGGTATTCATACATATTTGCCAAAAGACTTAGAATCCATGATGTACTGGCAAAGAACGAGGTATACCCAGGTTCTCCTCTACAGGATATTCCAGTTCTTTACCCTGGCCCTTGGCCCTTGCACTGGATAGATCCACTCTAAATAAGGACATGTAACAAACATGAAACCCTACTCTTTTATACAATTGTACTAGAACAGTTTCAAAAGATCTCTTCAGTTTAGAAAACCTGGTTTGGAAAGATGGCAAAGGAACCAGCTTATCTGAACAGCCAAGAATGAAGAAGAATATTAAGTTGTGCCCAGTGTATCTCCTTTTCCTGAAGACCAAATAAATTTTTAGCTACTGATCAAGAACAATTAGGTCTGGATAACTGCCAATAATTTCACTGCCTTAGAGAGAAACATCCATCCCTGCATTCCCGCCTCTCAAGGACATGGCAGTCCGTGTCCTTTCCCCATAAGGTCAATGAAATTAGGAAAGAAGAGAAAAAGGGCAATAAGGAAAGTGCAGAAAGGAGGGCCGAGGCTTCCTGGCATGTTGGCAAGCACAGATCCTGCCAGTTTCTGCTCTCCCACATTTTGAGCGTTTTAGTGGCCACTGAAGCTGGGGTGCTAGTTCCTGGGTTAATGATGATTCAGTAAACAGAGAGACTGCAATATGTTTTCCACCCAAAATTTCATGAGGCACACAGCTTTCACAGGCCTGATGCCCATGCCTTCTGCAAATGCTCAGTCATGCTGTTCTATCAATCATGATGATTTGGTGCCCTCCTCTGGCCTCACCACAGCAATTTCGTTAAGCTCCACTAAGGTTTTCTGAGCAAAAGTCCTGGATGGACTCACAAAAATCTGCCTGCAAGAGAGGCCTAGTTTTGTCTGCACTTACAATAATTATTCCAGTTCTCCAAGGCGAAAGACAATTTAGCAGGCCTGATTGCACGCTTTTAAACACAATGTACTTAAGGTGATAAAATTTTGCTTTATGCATTTTTAAATATGCTGCAAGGAAATTGAGAATTCTATCAGCTTTTCACAGTTAAGATAACTCAACTATCTGAGCTCTGCTAAGGAGAAAGGCAATTTACTCAGGAGAAATCCATTTGTAAAACTCATAAAAGAGGGAGATACTGTAGATCTTTGTCAAAGGAGAAAGGGATCAAAAGATGGAGGGACTAGGAAAGGAGAGAGAAAAGAGACATAAAAAAGAATTGGGATGTGTTATTACATGTACCACCTCCACACAAGGAATATAAACATTGTATACTGCATACATGTACTCATAAAGAAAATGATCTGGAAAATTACTCAGCCTTAGAATATCACGTAGTTGAAATCTATATTAAAAACTTAGGTTTAAAATCTTATTTATTCAGACCACACCATTTCTATCATTTCAAGTTATTCTCTATCCCTCACACAAGTACCATGAGGGTTTAACAAAGGAACACAAGTTGTGTCCAGTTTCAGAAAACTCCCAGCATCTCAAATTGAGATTCTTTTCTATATCCAAGGTTTCTTTCACTGTGGTCCCTCTCTCTGACATCATAGTGCCCTTTGTTAAGTCAATATTAGCTTATCTTTGTTGAGGACAGCATATGCCAGGGTTTCCCACTTAATGTCATGAATTGGTTGGGCAAGGGGCTGAGGTACCTCAGGCTCATAGTTACTGAGAAAGAGAAAGTAGAGTCAAAACTAGATCCAGAGAGAGGCCCCGTGGGTGTCAGATCATAATAGAACAAAATGACAACCTGTGAAGGCAAATAGGTGAAGACAAGGAGTTTCCTTGTGGATTATAGGAAGGTGACTGGAGAAAGTCTTCTAGCAGAGCTTTGGATGTGACTGCCAACTCTTAATGCCAAAGATATAAATAAAGTACATGTGAGACACCTAGAGAAGAGTGTACGGCATCCTAATTCTCCTGTTCTTGCCCTTTCCTTCAGAGTTCTGAAACTGAGGAACTTTTTGAGTTCTAACACACAACTGATTATTTCTGAGTGATGAAAAATAAAATTTCAAAAGTCACCTTTGGGATAAGGAGCAAATGAAAGGTTTAGCCGTAATACCTTTTCTGAAAACCTGTGGAGCAATTCAATTTGTACCCCATAAATATTTTCATTTAGTAATATAAGGAATAGAGTAATGAAATGAATCATAGGGAGCACTTACATTAGTACTAGATCTTATAGAAATCAATTTAGTCCTTCAGTGAAAGACTAGATTGGGGGTTGAGGGGAATTAAAATGTGTTATGTACATGTACCAATACCCTACAGTGAATGTAATCATTATGTACTGCAAACATGTAGTAATAAAAGTCAAAAAAAAGACCAGATGGACAGGTGGCTAAGTATGCATTATGACTAAACTTCATGAGTATCACAGTTTTGCAAGCCAAAGGAGGCTCTGCTAAAAATAGGGTTTTTTTTTCCCTCAATATTGTCTGTTAGGCAATACTACTAAAATTATCCAAGTAAATGACAAATTGATAAATAATAATTTCCAGTAGTGCACAAAGGTGGTATTTCCTCACTATATAAAAAAATTTTTTGTCAGATTAGATTAACGGAGTCAGAAACCTACTACTGATGCTGAAGTCACAGAACCAAATTCTCTATCACAGTATGTATGTTGAGTTAAAGTTGTTTGCTAAATATTTTTATTTTTCAGGATAATACTTGTCTTTTTCTTCCCAACATCTGTTATAGAATTTGACATACAACAGGCACTCAAATCTTTTTGAAAATTCCATTAAATGTCCCTTTTAAAGTCATCTTGCTCACTGATTTAATTAATAGAATAGAAACCTGTAAGTATAAGTTTGTTACTAAGAAACTGTTTTTAAAAATTGAATGGGAGTTTAATCTAGCATATATTGTCTTATTTTAGATTAACAATGCACTACTATCTCAGAAAAAAAGGCAAAAATTTAGACCAAGTGGACAGCTATAAATTTCCAATCAGTAATCCTATTTTAGCACTTCCAAAGAGGAACAAAATATTTTATATTTGTGAGATAACAAAGCTAAAATAAAAAAATTAAACTGAGAATAGTCATTTAAAAATAAAAAAGCATTGTAATCTTCAATATCAGTTTTCAAAAAGAATTTCAATTGTTTTCAATTCTTCTAAGATTCCTATGAAAGTATGAGATGAGAATACAAGGTACATATTTCTTCCAAATTATACATGTGGAAATTAGCACAGAGAAATCATTCGTCTGGACCCAACAGAAATGGCTTGCTCATTTAATCAGACAATTGGTTATAGTTTATGTGGGTTTCACCTTCACCACCTACTCTAGCACAGCAGTACCGACAAGTCTTCCACAGACAAGTTGAGACTAATGACTTAGTCGTTTCTAGTTCAATGATCCTTTTCTGACATTATGTCAATACTAAAGAAGAGAATAATGAATCAACACTCGAGATAAGTCATCTCCTCCCCTCTGTCTTACCCAGCAAGTAACATAACTCACCTGTCTTATGTGCAAAAAAATCGGTGCACAGTCTTGAATTATGAGTGCACTAGGTCCTGGAGCAGCACCTCTGATGCCACCTGGAATAGAACTGTCCTATTCAATGAGCACATCTCTCCAAATGACCACCCTCAGTGCAGAGATCAGGAATTGCTAATCACATTCTCTTGTGTAAAATAAATGCTGGCAAGAGTGTAGATATTCTCAGGAATAACAACAACTATAAAATCATTTTCATTTGATTCTCTTTTTCGGCTCCCTGCCCTATGATGCTTTCAGATCAACTATTCACTGTCCTTTGTAGGGGAAAAAAAAGACATCTGAAAGACTGGTAACTTCCTTAGCTCATTGGCCTCCCTATGCTAAAATTAATAAGAAAAGAAACTTTTAAGTCATTAAAATTCTTCATGCATACTCAGTCTCTCCCTGTGCCCTAATTCACACACTTTATGGTCTGCGAACGACTGTGGACTTACAAACTTCCAATCTAACTTCCTCGAGACAGTCCATGAGTTTGTCTATGGCATGGAAGCTTCTCTTTCTTGTTAGATATTTTACTCAGTTCTGAAGATGCAACAAATCTCATTTGGGTGCTGCACACCATCACCCACATATTAACTTGTCACCTTGAGTAATAAAGTTCACAAACTCCATTTCATTTTTTTCTCCACTATGTTGCCTGATAATATAAAAAGGTGTCACATCTCTTTGATTTGTATCTTGTGTTAGTGAAATAGCCTCTCCACAAACAAGCTGATGAAGTCGAGAAAGCTAAATGACTTTTTTTAATACCTAGGTCTATTTCCCAGTAAATATTCATATGCATAAGCATAGAAGTGTTAAATGAGGTGAAATCTTTGTAATTGCACAAATCGGAAAAAGGCAAAGTATGATTATTCAGAGTAGGGTAGAAATTTCTAGACTCACTGACTGCATTTAAAAGCAGTGAACCCAAATTACATAAGCAGGTATGGCATTTCCAGACATTTGAATGACTAAGGTATCAAAAAATGCCACATTGGTCATACATAATTGAAAAATAGCTATCTGCCCTTCCAGAGCTTTCCTTCATTTAGACATGTTTGTGAAATGCAAAATATATTTACACCTGGTCTATTTTAACAACCTGTTTTCTAATGAATATATTTGTAGTTCATTTTGACAGGCACTTCAATAACAATTATTCTTTTTCCACCTTTATGAGGGGAGAAGAGAACAGCAATTGATCACAGATGCCATTTGGGTTTCTAGTAACTACATCCCCAGAAAAATAATAAAGAATTCCTGTGGGTATGTGCATTGAGATCATCAGCTATTTTCATAATTATTTATCAATTTAATCCTGTATAGAGTAATTTTTAATAGTGGGAGATGGCACAGATGTCTTCAAGGATATGATAAAATACCTAGGCTTCTCCTCCTCAATAAAATAATGTAAGCATTTTGGATTCTGTACTTCAAAAGATTCACAGACTTCTAAACTTTGCCAACTAAGGATGATTTCAAGGTAATGATCTCTGCTGTAAGATTATAATTATACCTGCTTTAAACCATCATTGTGGTGGCAATGTGAAGAATGGGTTGGAGTAAGACAAAAAAATGCTACACTGAAGAATATATGTTTTGCTCTTCTCATCAGAAGTGTAGATTGACCCATGCATGGACAATAACTAATGAAAAAATAGAAAACAAAATCAACAAGCTCTGGGGATTGAAAGAGGCTTTTTATATCTGTATAGGAAGAAAAGAGAAAAAGAACTCCTAGGTAATGTTAGACATTAAAAAGAAGATCAAGTGGAAATTTGGCACTTCAAAACTTTTAAAGCTTGTATTGTTTTATCTTTACATGAAAATAATTCTTTGAACTCTAGTGAAAAGAGATTGCTTGCACAGAATATCTTTTCCATGAGTTATAAAGAAGTTCCTCCTTATCCACAGGAGATATGTTCCAAGAACCCCAGTAGATGCCTGAAACCACTCACTTACCAAGCACTGTGTACAAGCACTGTCATCACTGTAACAGTGGATCTGATAACAGAAGCCACTGAGTAACAAATGGGTATTATATACAGCATAGATACACTGGGCAAAGTGGTGACTTGTGTTATAGCAAGGACCGAGCAGGACAGCGTGAGACTTCCTCAGAATACCCCGAATACAGTGCAATTTAAAACTCACGAAGGGTTTATTTCTGAAATTTCCTATTTAATATTTTCAGACCACAATTTAATTGAAACCATGCAAAGCAAGACTCATATGTAAGGAGAGAGTAATGTACTTTCAATTAGTTTTTTTTTTTCCTAATGTTCCTAAAGAAAACTAGTTTCCAGTACATCTAATGATTGTGTTCTACAGCAGCGGGTCTTATGTTGTCCACAACGTACTTTACTGTACTTACAGTGTCCAGAAAGGACAAACTGAAAATGTCTGCTTTAGAAGGAATAAGAAGCAGAGTATCTATGAAATGAATAGCTACACTATATGCCAAAAAACCTGGCAAATAAAAACATTATGAATTTAAAATGAATTTGTTCAAGACAACAAATTTTATTTGAAACAATAATAGATGTATATAACTCTTCTCCATCCAAATAAAAATTTAAGAATTAAAAAATAAACAGTAGAATCCTCAAGAGGAAACAAATAGGACAGAAACCACAAAAGCTGAGAGTTTTCCATAAGTTTTTTAAAGTAAACATGATATGAAACAAGTTATGATCTGCGTTTCTGCAAAGGAGGCTACCAATTAAAAACAAGTTGGTTGGCCTTACTGACCCAGGAAAGACTCATATTTGGAATGTCAGAATACTGTGGAGTAGCAGGGTATATAGTTGAACCAAGAGGTTTTCACTGAAATCCTCTCATGCCACTTCCCCTGTGACCCTTACAGGTTGTGGTTATCACTCATCCACCCTACTCTCACCACTCACTCCTCACTATAAGGCAGGAGATTTATCTTCTGGAGAAATCGAATCTGAAGGTTCCAGAATTAAACCACCATGCCTACCTACAGGGTCCAAAAGTGGGAACCTGAGGCCCACAAGGGAATTGAAGCAGTGAACTTTTACAATGAACAGTTGTTTATTTCCCCCATCTTTTTGTCTCAATCATTTTCACAGCAGTTAGCGCAGTCAGACACTGGTAAAGATTTGTTGTAGGATACTAGAAAAACTGAGGATATCTGCCATACTGCTCTATCCAGTAATCATAATGAATAACTTGCTAAGTATATTAGTATATTCAATATTAGTATTTCCATTGCTTTCACTTTGAAATAAAGTGTTTTGTTTTTCTTAACTTACTGCCACTATTCAACTCAAAAATAGTGATTTCATTTCTTATTATTTTAGTAGATTTACTATAACATGTCTAACACTGATTTAAACATCTCTTTCTTGCTTCTTTTGTTGGAAAAATGATTTAGTGATGTCTGGAACACTTAGACATTTTTCAAAAAGGATTTCTTACACCACTTCATAAAACCTCAAAATGTGCCAAGTCTTTTAAAATCTAGGTATAAAGCAAAAGAAGTTTGACTTCTACTTTTAGAAGTTTATAATCCAGATAGTAAAGCAAACATGTAAAATTAACTATAAAATATTTCAATTGGAACATGGGGCTGAGAACTAGAAAACAAAATTATAGATATAAAATCTAATGGCCAAAGAATTTCTGTGCCACACAAAATGTGAGGTTGGTACAAGTAAATAGAACTGAGGTATTTAATTTGTTAGCTGCCAAACACAACCAAAAAAAGGAATAATATTTGAAACACAAAACAGGATCTCTCCCTTTTTCTTTTATTGATTTGTTTTTATTTTCAGCTGTTCTATTTTTAATTTTTTAGAGTTTTTCATCTCCCATTGTTACTTTTCAATAGAATTCTCTTCTTTGTTCTAAAGTGATCTCGTTTCTCAGGGAATATTAATAATAGATTTTCTAAATGCTTTCTCATCCTTTTATTCTACTTAACTTTTCTGTTAGAGAATTCTCTCAGTGACTCATGATACATGGCTGTCTATTTATATTTAAGAGTAAAGCAATAGGAAATTAACTGAAAGCTGTTGGGCAGCAGATCTTGGATACTGAAGCTTTTGCTATGTTCAAATGTGTCCTCTCTGAGGTTCTGATGTTCCCACTGTGATGTTTTTAAGGGATAGGACCTTTAAGGACCACAATAGCTCCTCTTTCATAAATGCAATCAAGACCTTAGATAAGAGATTTTGCACACCATTCGGCTCATTTGCCCCTTCTCATGTGAGGACAGCATTTCACCTCCCCAGAGGATGCAGCAACAATATACCATCCTGGAAGCAGACAGCAGCCCTCACCAGAAAAGCAATCCTGCAGGCATTGCTCCTGCATTTGTCAGCACCCAGAACTGTGAGAAAATAAATTTCTGCTCCTTATAAATTACCCAGTCTGAAGATTTTGTTATAGTATAGCAGCACATATGGACTAAGACAAACTTATTATAAGGCAGTTTCCTTTAGAGCTCTCAAATTTTGGGTATGTTTTCTTTGGGACTATTCGATTCTTTTTTTTTTTTTAGGGAGGAATCTTATAATACATTTTCCTGAAATAGGGTTTAATTCCTACTCTATAAAAAAAGGTAGAAGAAGAAAACCCTAAAGTGTACCAAACCACCATCGAAAGTATGGAATGCTTACCATTTTAAGGAGTATAAAAAGCTATATAAAAGAATTTGGTATATAATTGTAAATGAATGAAAAGCCACTAGTGAGTTTTTCTCAAAGGAGTAAGGTGCTCTGCTTTGTGTCTGGAAAGATTATTTGGCAGTTCTGTGGAAGATAAACTGAAAGCTAAACCAGCAGGAAAGAGAACTGGTTAGGAAGCTATCACATTAATTCTTGGGAATAAAAGAAACAAGAAATATGGCAGCTTTAGCAACAACATAGAAGGAAAGACAAATTCAAGAAATAGTCAGGCAATCAGAACAATAGGAATTAAATACTTACATGTGAAAGACCTGTGATTGCTGCCATGTTTCTGACTTACTAAGCAGCACATGGATGTTTTATTAATCAAAAATAGAAATATTAAAGAATACAGGCTTTTAATAGAGATATTTGGAGAGAGAAAAGTAGTTAGGAACCTCATAGAACATCCTAATACCAGTAGAGGAAAATGAATATTTTTAATATGGTTCTTGTGTCCATGGGTGAGTTTAGAGATGGAGACAAAGAATTTGGAACCATTGTCATATAGGTTGCAGACTGAGAAGATAATATTAACCAATACCTAAATGGTAAGGAAAGGAAGAGGAGCCCAAGGATACAAAGAAGATTTCTGTAGAGAAACAGAGCCTCCAAGCTAGACTGGTATCAGGGATAAAGGTAGAAAGAGTTTCAAAAGGAAAATGATTGGTTAGTGTTATTAGGATTCTCCAGAAAACAGAATGCAAAATAGATTAGATACATAGATGATAGACAGATAGATAGATAGATAGATAGATAGATAGATAGATAGATAGATAGGCAGACAGATGGATAGAAATATAGATAATTACACTCTGAAGACCTAGGAAATGCTGCAGTTCTAGTTTTAAGCTAAAGGCCTAAAAACTCAGTGCAGTGGTGTAAGTCTCAATGTAAGGGCAGGAGAAATGAATATTCCAGCCCAGTTCTTTGGACAGAATTCTCCCTTTTTTCACTTTTTATTCTCTTCAGGTTGTCAATGGATTGTCTGATGCATACCTGCACTGAAGAGGGAAATCTACTTCATTCAGTCTCCCAGTTCAAATGTTAATCTCATCTGAGAACAACCTCACAGACACAAATGTTTAACCAAATATAGGAGCACTCTGGGACCAAGCAGATGCAAAATTAACCATCATAACCAGTTTCTGCAGCTTTAAGGAAAAATATGTAAGACTGAAATGTATCCAAAGAACTTAGTGATTTGGAATAAATGAGAAACCGCAGCAGGTTTGGTGTGGAACTGATGACTAAAACTTATGACAGTGAGTAATAATGTCAGAAAACAGGGAAGGAAATTACAGGCTGATGTTTCAAGAAAGTTGGCTAAAACAGTGTACCACTTGGCTTCTGCCTCCAAAAAGCAGCACTGGAAAATTAAGAGTCATCTGAATTCCGCCAAACACTCAGTATTTTTAGGCATCTTTGAAAATGTTTCACAATCTTTAGCTGTCAAACTCTGTACCCAATAAAACACATCCAATGCCCGCCAAAAAACCAACACCCATCAAATTTGTATGATAGTCATATATATAATAAATTAGAGTTATAGTTAGTTGAAGTTTCTACTCTGTTAAGAAAATCTAGCCTTGCCTATGAAATAGCTCAAGGAAGTAGAAACAGGCTTTTATTATTTAGCATGGTTCTTAAAAATGTCTAGAGACATAAACAAATTTTCCAAGTGAATTATTCAACTTTGATTTCTTGAAAATTGCACAATACAATAAACTCTTGAGAGTGTTCATAAAAAATAGAAATTATAAAAATTAAAGCAACTGCCCCAGATTTCTAGAGATGGAAGAGTTTCAAATATCAAATAGTATTTGTTTTCCCCAACCCAAGTCACTAGATTTATGCATTTGAAATAGTGTCCTTATATCTCTCCTTAATTTCCAACAGTAAAAGTCTGAATAGATTAGGGTGTGTTCCAGCAACAAACAACCCTAAAGTTTTGATGGTTTAAACAGGAGAGTTTTATTTCTTACTCATATTATCTGCCCATAACAAGTTAGCAGGC
>RJWT010012504.1:0-22407 GCA_004365215.1 Cuniculus paca
TGCATAATTCATCTTAATTCATTTTTTAATCCCCTTTCCCTCCCTTCTTTCCTTCAATTTCTTATACCCCTTCCCCTTTAAGAAAAATCTATATCTTGACTTTCTATTATTTATCTCATTTTGCACTTTATTTATACTTTGGAATTCTCATATAAGACAATTATGCGATATTTAAGTTTGTGTGTCTGATTTATTTCACTTAACACTATGGTCTCAAGGTCCATCCTATAAATGACTCAAGTTTATCTTTCTCTATGGCAGAGTAGTGCTGTACTCCATTGTGTGTAAATATCACATTTTCTTTATCCATTAGTCTGTTGATGACATATAGGCCACTTCCAAGATTTAGGTTTTCTGACCTGTGGTACTATAAACATATATCACTGTAATACGATGTTTTTTACTCTTTTAGGAAGATACCGAGAAGGGGGAATAGCAGGGTCAAGTGGAATTTCTAGTTTCAGTTTTTTTGAGGAATTCCCATACTGCTTCCATAGAGGTTGTACTAGTTTACACTCCCACTGAAAATGTAGAAATGTTTCTTTTTCTCCCCCAATCTTGCCAGCATTTGTTATTGTTTGATTTCTTGATGATGGCCATTCTTTCTGAGATAAGATGGAATCTCAGTGTTGCTTTAATTTGCATTTCTCTAATGTTCAAAGATAAGGAACATTTCTTCCTATGTTTACTGGTCACTTATGCATCTATGAAGTGTTTATGCATTTCATGGGGGTCTAATTTTTTTTGACTTCTTTATATATTCTAAATATTAGTCCTCAGTCTGAGGAAAGATTCTTGAGAAGTAATTAAGCTAAAACTGCATCATGATAGAAACCAGGGAAATTAAAAGTTTCAGAGGAGATATGAATTGGAAAGAAACCCACCAAAATGAAGTTCAGAAATGACTTCTGAGGAGGAGTCTGGGTCCAAGGTAAAGGGCCATTTTAGCTCTTCGTATAACTTACAAGATTTACTCAGAGAGAATGTTCTCATGTATTAGTGTTTACCTTGATATTAAAATGAAACAAATATTTCTGAAAGGAGAAGAAATGAAGGAAAGATGGAAACAGTACTTATACTTGCACAAACTATTGAGGAGCTTTCTTCTGGTACCTGTGGCCCCAGCGAGTTACTGGAATCTTAAAGTTCCCACCACCATCTAAGACTCTAGGCAGTCCCAGTCCCAGCGACCAAAGCTGTTTCCTCTGCCCTGTACCACTTACCATAGGTTTGGCTTTCAGATTTATCAAGAGGTCCCACAGAATCCATGGCCAACAATAATGTATTATACACTTAAAACTAAGATGGTAGACCTTACGTTAAGCATCTTACTACAATTAACAAAAAAATGGATAAAATACCAGTAGCTTTTTAATGGCACTAATAAAATTACAATCTCAGAAATCAGTCATTGATTTTGCTGCTTTTTATGTTTAAATTAAATAAAGTCTATCATACAATAAATTTGAGTGTATTATGTCCTTTTCAACAAATGTAACATGTAAAAAATGAATATTTTTGGACCAGGAATCGAACTCACGACCTTGTGCTTGCCAGGCAGGTACTGTGCCGCTGAGCTATAGTCCCACCTCTAAAAAATGATTTATGACTCAGACGAATTTCTACAATATTAAATACTCTTTTTGTGTGTATGTATTTCAGAAGTAAGGTATGGCCCAAAAGTTTAAACACAAGAAAAACAAGATTTTAAAGTTCTGGGCCCTAGTTTTCATATTATCCCATGGTTAAGAATAAGGAGCTGGACACCATGCATATTATGTTGATCTATAAGAACAGCCACATTTATTGCTATGTTAATTTTCTTTTTGTTAACTGTAATTGAAAGGAAAACCCTCCCTGGTGAGGGTTATAATTTTGACTTAGTTTTCAGTAAAGTTTAGTGCCGAGACCGAGGAAAAAATAAATGGAAATTTTCTTGTTTCTTTACCATGTAATATGTTCTTTCTGTAGCCATATTATAAGATTTATCTCTCAACTGAATTTGTATCATTTAAATTTGTGCCTTCTACTTATGTATGTGTATATTTATTTGTCCATTCAGCAAATGTAAAACTCAGAAAATGCTTTATATCTGAAGATGCACAGTTATTCACAGTAAAGAGTTGAGTCTTTATTTTTTATTTTTCCCCCACTGTAATCATTACTTCTTACATATCCTGTTTATACATGCTGGGTCTACTGTCACACAATTAGGATATTATAGTTCTTTGAGTTAGTGCTCTCTCCTTTCTTTCTTTCTCTCTCTCTTTCTCCTCTCTCATTCCCAGCCCACATTTATTTATTTTTGCATTTATTTATTCTTATTTTGACCATATGATGCAACATATCCTCCCATTTAAGACATCAAAATATTTGTATTTGCTTAATTTTTATTGAGTATATTACACACATTAAAGTCCCCAGATTATGTTGAGAGATTCCCATGGGCCTCTGTGTACATCTGAGTTTGTCACTTTGGCTCATCTCAGTCTCTCCAAGTGATCAGCAAGTTATCCAGAAGAATCCCCTAATTCTTTACTAACCCACCTACAAAGATCTATTGGACTGAATCATAGGCAAATTTGAAAGAAACAAAAGAAATGGAAGTAGACTTTTTTATAGCCCACCATAGACAGAAATGGCATCCACAACCTGGCACATGGCCTTGTCTCTCAGTGTAGCTCAGAACACTATTCTTAAGGTCCTAGCAGGCTCCCCTTAGCATGGATATACTTACATCATGACTTGTTCTCCCTAAACTCTAAAAGGGATCATTTCCAGGGAAAATCCAAGAGGTTAGCTTGGGTCCCAGAGCATCATCAAAAAAGAAACCATCTGTCAGCCTCCATAGGCTTTCTTGGAGACTCGAACTCCACCTTCTTAGTGTTCATTCCCTCTCCCTTCCTACCTAGTACTCTACATGTTCACATGCAGCCTCCTGACTGTCAGACTGTCTTCTCTTTATCACATTCTCTCCTCAAATCTTTTACACCAAAGCTCAGGCTTCAGCTCTAGGATTGTTTATCGCCAAGACCTACTCTAAAAATAAGAACTTAATTATTATTGGCCCAGCTTTGTATAGCTTAAAGATATGGTATTTAATTAAGGCTTGAAATTGAACAGTTTCTTGGCCATTAATTTAATTCTAATTTATTTGCTTAAACCAGGGTCTTCTAAAACTGAATCATCTTAAAAGTTCAACCTCAACATATTCAATAAAGTCCTTTTATCTTTCCTCAGCAAAGCATTTCATAAGAATTCTTACTGTGTGGAAAATCTGACTGATAAGATAAATTTCCATTAGGATTGTGGGTGGGTCTGGAAGAAGGAAAAGATATAAAGGTAACAAAACTTGGTGAAAACCATGATAATGACTTTGTAATTTAAAGAACTATCTCCTTCCACTTGTAAAAGTCAAAGCTCCAGTTATTGTCTAATAATCCAGGGCATATAGCATATCATTGTAGAGAGAACCAAACATTCACTGTGGTGTGGATTAAATGAATAATAATCTTTTAAAATGATTTCCAGACAGTAACAAACATAGTAGGATATGGCACAAAGACCCAAACCAAAAATGTACATTCATATGTATTTTGATACTATCTAATTTTGTGACCTTGAATAAATCACTAAACTGTTTTAGATATCAACTTCTTCACCTGCAAAATGAGAACAATAATAATACCTACTTCAGAATATATTGTGCGAATACCATGAGATGCCTTTCATTATAAATGTGAAAGTTTAGTGGACATTTGCTTTTTAAGCATTACTACTAACACAACTATCACACACACACACACACAGGGCTGTAGTAATTGTTCAAGTGCAACAACACTGAAACTGAAAGTTTTGGAATTCCAGGAACCTTTTACTGTATGTGGGTACACGCCAATGAGCATGGGTTTTCCTATTTTTATAATTACATCACTTCTTCATTGTCTTTCCTATAAATCCTACTTTTCTTGAAATAGGCCTATAGATTCCCTTAAAAATAAATCTGTATCACCAAAATCGGCAATAAATTAAGAGTCTCCACATGGGATGAGGTGGGTAGAACTCACAGCACTAATTCACATCCCCAAAAATTCACCATCTTGACATCAGACTGTCAGCTCCTCCCATTAATGTTTTGGTATGAACTCTGACCGATCCCTTAAGGCCCCTTGAAAGTTTTTCTAGAGGGTTGTGAAAACTGAAAGAAACACACACATAATGAATAACATGAAACTAAGTAATCTAGATTTCAAGATATGATTAGTTTTCTGGGTTGTATAGGCTTACAACCATCATCAAAGGATTAAAAGAGGAAAGAGGACACACTCAGAAATTCTGGTCTTTAATCCCCTTAATTTTCTCCTCTTGTTGTCTTGGGCTCACCGGGTTTGGAAGAACTAAAATGATTAACCCCGCATTTACTTATGGCTTTGACCACACAAATCCCTTGGGTCCAAATGATGAAAGCACATGGAATCAGGTAGCTATGTCGCCCTAGGAGAAGCTCCTATACTTTGTCACAGACTCTTCATCTCTGACAAAGAGACCAAGTGTCAGCAGCCATTCATCACTAATTGTGCAGCACTGTTTTCCCCTCAAGAAAGGGGAAAATGAGAGACTGTCTCCAACAAAGTTACAAACCAAAGATACACCAAAGAGAATTTTCTGTTTTAATAAAAATGTTTCTTTGAAAAAAATGAAGTGTATGTAACTATTTAACACACAAAATTTGTTTGTGTTCAAAGGATACAGTGTGTAGCCATCTTCATCTTCTGCATTACCTATCTGGCCCTGGTAAGCACTTAAATTTATGAACATTTTATGAAATTTCTGTGATCCCAGTGGTTATTTTTCTCCTGGGTCTCACTAGAGCCTGAAAGTACTACTACCTAGGATGTGCACAATAAATATTTGTGGTCACTATAGTTGTTACTCACTTCTCTGATATATTTCTGCAAATTTTCTTTCTTACTCCCAGTATATTGTCATTTGGGGAAATACATACATACACATGTATATGGACTGAATAAATAAATTTTTAACAAATACAGCTTTGCTGCTAATTAGGCACAGAACATGGGGCAGATCCTTAAATGCTTTGAGGCTTGGTCTTCTCTCTGGTAAGTGAAAGTAATATTTTACTCATACAGCCTTAGAGGGATGAAATGACAATATGACTGGAGTTCTGAATTGTGGTAGGTGTTCAATAGTTTAAGAAGAGGGGGTAAATATTTGGGTACTGCTCACTTTTCTAATGCCTGGCTTATTTATGAAGTTGCTTCTCACCTTGCTGACTTTCTAAAAGTTGGAGACAATTATTAGGATCTTTCACTGTCAGACAAATGTTTCAGTGGGAGGATACTGATGTCCTGCAGGCTTTTCCAGGGTTTGATGATGCTTATCAGTAACCTTCCTGTGAGAAATCTAAACTAATTAAATCCTCTTTCCTTTATCTCTCAGTGGGTGAGAGATGTTTGTGAACTGCTTCCCATAATGATTCTAAGAGTCACTGATTTGAAAGGGGATAAACAGATTCCAATGTTTTCAGCAGGATCAGTGAATTCCTGAAGCATCATCATTCCTTCACCCATTTGCCTTTCCAATGTCCTTACTGAAAACTTGCAAAAGGAAGGAGTTAATGAAATGAAGTCTATATTCATTCCTAATAATAACAGTAGCAATATTTATTATGGGCCTGGAGCTGTTCTAAACATTCCATGCATTTTACCTGTGCCAACTTAATGCTTACCCACCCTACAAGGGAGGCATTGTTATGTGCCCCATTTTACAAATAAGGAAACTATGACACAAAGAGTTTAACTAAATTATCCAAGGTTATACAGCTAAACAAGATGAAACTGGAACTCAAATCCAGACAATATATGTCTGATATAAAGTAGCTATGAATTAATCACTAAATGTTATACTCCCTTAAATGATTCAAGTCAGTATCAATCTTCTATTCATACTTACAGTGCATATCAGTAATATGTTAGGACTGGGAATACAATTTAGGAATTATAGTCTATCCCTCAAAGAACTTGTACTGTAATAGGACAGAGATCAACAATATGTAAGTAAATTAATAAGGAGATTTAGATAATAACAAATACAATGAACAAATCACAAGAGGGTAAATATGATAGTAAGTGATAGAAAGGAAGGTGCTATTTTAATTAGGGTAAATGGAGACTGTCTTAATCACCTTCTTTTTGCTGGGATAAAATACCTTTATGGCATCCAGCACAGCTCTTGAAATCCCTGGGGGGCAGATAGTAGTGAAAGAAGAAATGAAGACAAGAGTCAGAATACAGAAAGCTTCTCTCCTAATGGGAAAAAAAGAACTGCCCAAAGAGTGCAGGACATTTATTTATACACTCGGCAGCTTGATGTCACCTGACACCCCTCTGCCTATCAACTCATTCATCTTGCTCCAGCCCGCAAGTGTAATAGACTTCCAGCTTCAGCCACTCCCCACAATACCTGACTCCGACATCTTAAAGGAAAAGAGGCTTATTTTGGTTTACAGTTACAGTTCCTGGTTGGCAGGCTCCAATGCAGAAACTACATGGTGAAAGGGTCTGACACAGAGGAAAACTACTCACATCATGGCAGCCAGGAAGCAAAGAGAGAATGAAGGAGCCAGGGAGGGAAAAATACATTTCCAGGTCACTGTCCTGCCTCTTTACACCAGGTCCTACTGATATGGGAGATAAGGTGTGGAAAAACTGGATGGGGAAGTGAGTGGGATTTGTCAAAATTACAAGATCCCACAGCAACACCTATGTAGGTCTTCTTTGAGCTCCCACAAGATGTGGCTGGCATAAAAGAAGAGTGACCATCATGAAAAGCCACTATCATGCATGAGTTTGTATGGTAGCTCATGTCACATTTCTCAGACATGGCATATACTTTTACTTTTGTTTTTATCCTCTTTTTCTCTTTGTTTTGCCCAAGTATGCTCGCACAGCTGGTTTCTCCCATAGCTTTTCAAATAAACACTTGGCACTATTTTGGGCTCATCTCATCCAATTCTTGGTTTGAGACAAGAAGAACCTGGAATACTTTTGAATGGAGAGCCATTTCTAAAGACACTATCCTATAAAACTGCTTTCTAGCAGTATACTGAGCTATAGCATGATACAATTACCTACAAAAGCCCTGCCTCTGAGCACATGAGAGTTCTGGGAGTAATTTTTGAGCTAAACCATAACAGGGGATTATCTAAGTTGAGACCTAAATTATGAAAATGAGGCATTCATGCTGGAAAAAGTGTTCCAGAGGAGAAATAACCCGGTGTGCTCAGTCAACAGGAGAAAATAAATAATAAGTAATGAGGATATTCTGAACCAGCTTCTTAAGGGTTTTACCATGAAAGGAAATAGAATGCAGCAACATCTTAGAAGTTAAGGGGGATTTCCCAGCTTCCCCCTAGACATAGTTAATGTGCTTTACTATGAAGCAAATGATTCAGTAGAGAAGGCGAAATTGATGACTTCTCTTGACTTCTAAGAGAGATTGTGGACACATGCAAAAATGATCTCTCTGAGAAAGAACAAGGAGGTTAGAAGCATAGGTTTCACCCTGGAAAGAAACAAGGACACAGAAAACAGTGAATGATGAAATTCAGCTTAATAAAAAAGATTCACATGCATCTACAATAAAAATATTAACTGTCACCATTACTAAGCAACCAGTATTTGGTACATCTTCTATATATACATGTTCTCTGAAGGTTATAACTGACCCAAAAGAAAGCATTATTATGCCAGTTTTACAGAAGAAAATATAGAGGCCTAAAACTATATAAGCAATAAGTGGGATAATTGGGATTTGACAAAGGAGGAAATAAAGTATTCAGTTTACTCATATTAACATTGAGATTATACCTGTTAGACACTAAAGTAAAGATTCTGAGTAGGCAATTGATAGCCAGTTGTCTAGAGTTTGTAGGGAGAGAGCTTTGGCCCTGTGTTTATCTATTCCCTTTGCCCATTTTTCCCTACACTTCACTGCTGCATATAATGGGCCAAAGTAAAAAAGATGGAAAATAAATATTTCTCAATTTTTATATGAATGAGATAAGAAAAAACAGAAAAAGATAGGAAGACCTGAAGTTGCAGCATAGGAAAATTAGGGTAAATGCCATAGAGCTTTTTGACTTATTTTAATTAGGTTTGATTTAGTTTTTTTCTGTTTGTTTGCCCATATATTTGTTTTATAATTAATTAGGTTTCCTTCCTCTAATAGTTTATATCTAGATGTCCCCTCAAAGCCTCATGAGCTCATAGGTGGGGCTTTTCAGAGCTGGCTCGATCTAGTGTATGTGATAGTGGGACTAAGGGTGTATGGCACTAAATTAGTCTACTGATGGATTTACCATAGTTCTGAGTGTGAAAAATGGGAAGTCTCTCCCTGGGTGCAGGTGGCACCATCCAAAAGACTTGTAGCCTGGATGGGATAAAAGGAAAAAGGAGGGTTGCTGCTGCCATTGCTGTTGCTTCACTGCTGCTGCCTCCTGCTTCCTCAGTCATAGACGATTTCTCCTCTACAATGCCCCTCTGCCAAACCACCCTGTCTTGGAGCCAGCTGACTATCAGCTAAAACCTCTACAAACTGTAAGCTGAAGTACATCTTTCCTCTTTTAACTTATGGGTGTTGAGCATTTTGCCTTAGCAACAAGAAAAATAACTAAGACATTTCCCTAAAGGTTTTTCAAAAGTAGAACGAGACTTCCACTCCTGGGAAGCCAGAATAGATGTACTTTTTCCTATTCCTTCTGCTAAGTACAACTAAAAACCTGGACACATAAAATAAACACAGGAAGGCTATGAATGGAAGAGAGTAGAAATTTGGGGACAAGTTACACGTCCTGAGAAAAAATAAGTACTCTCTTTGCCTCAAATGTACTTGACTTGGAACTGAAGAAATCAGAAACTCAGAAATATCAATGAACATTGAAAAAAGTCCCCTGAAAACCTGCTCTCTCTAATCAAAGAGAAAGGAAAGGTACTTGATTAGTCAAGGCAGGAAACTATTAGATAATAACTTTATTCTAGCTGACCACCACCAAAAACAAAACGAAACACACAATATTTTTCTTGTTGCTGAGACAAAATACCTGACACCCAAGTTAAAGGAGGGAAGGTTGATTTTGGTTCAGTTTGTATAGGTTTCAGTTCATAGTTGACTGGCTCCAAGGCAAGATGGCATGGCAGAGGAGAAACAGCTCATGGCAGACACAAGGCAGAAACACAAGACACAGTGAAATAATGAAGCAGCGAAAGACAAGCGGCCCTCTTTCTGACCCTTATATTTTATCCAGGCTACCTGCCTACTCACTCCCAGGGTGAGGCACCCTTAATCCTAGCCAAAACAATGCCAAACCAATCAGTAGACTAATTTAGTAATAACACACATTTGATTCCAGCATCACACACTCTAGATCCAGCCACCTCTGAAAAGCCCCACCTATTACTGCATGAGGTTTTGGAGGGACATCTATATATAAGCCATAATAAATTCTAACTGACTGTGATATAGCATTTTATCCAACAACAGCAGAATATATATTCCTTTCAAGTGTTTGTGAAACCTGTACAAAAATAGATGATATGTTGGGTCATAAAACAAATCCCAGAAGATTTAAAATAACAAAAATTATATAGACTGTGATTTAAAAGAACAGAAATTATATAGACTGTTTTATCTGATCACAATGAGCTCAAACTAGAAATCAATAAAAAAGAAAATCTCCAAAGCCTTGGGAACTAAACAAAACAATTCCAAAATAGTCCATGACCCAGAAGCCTCAAAATAAACAAAAAATTCTTTAAATTGAGTGATATTTGAAATAAAACATGTCGAGATTTGTGGAAAACCATAAAAGCAGTGCTAAGAGAGTGAAAATTAAAGCATTAAATGCATACAGCAGAAAAGAAGTCTCAAATCAATCACATAAATTCTATCTCAAGAACTTAGAAAAAATGAGCTGGGCATGGTAGCTCACATCTGTAATTCCAGCACTAGGGAGGCTGAGGGAAGAGGGTCATGGAGAGTTCAAGGCCAGCCTGAATACACAGCAAGACCCTGTCTCAAACTCCCCCAAATTATCTATATAATTTGAGAGGGAGGGAGGGGTGGAGGGAGAGAGAAGGAAATAATCACTTCTTCAAAAATCTTAAAATAGAATCAAATAATGTATGTATTGGTCATCATTCTATAGAAAATTAAGGCAATAGGATATGTGTATATAGGAAGAGACTTAATTTTAAGGAATTGATTCATATGATTATGGAAGTTATTGAGCACAAAATCTTCTGGGAAGTGGCTGGCAACCTGCAGACTTGGGAAAATCTTGGAATCCAAAGGCATCTTTCTGAAAACTAGCAGATGTGGCAGATGAAGTCCAAATGAAACCTACCGCACAGTTTCTTCTTACTCAAGGGTGGTCGACTCTTTGTTCTATCAAGCCCTCAATTTATTGGATGAGGCCCACCCACATTATAAGGGACAATCTGCCAAAATCCAGCAATTTATGTGTAAATTTCAGGCACAACTATCTCCACAGAAGCATCCAGAATAAGATTTTACCAAACACACAGACAGTAATGGCAAACTGACATCTAAAATTAGAAGTCACACATTTTTGTTTTTTTTTTCACAGCGCTGGAGATTGAATCCCAGGTCTTGTGAGTGTTAAGCAGTGCTCTACCACTCACCTACATCCTCAGTCCAAATAAACTACTGTAGCATAGGGTATTTAAAATTCACAGTTTTTACCCAGCAGATTTCCTTCAAGATGCATCCAAGGTGTTAAGTATATCAATAGTTTGCTTTTATTGCTGAGTAATGATCCATGATATGAATATACTGCAGTTTACACTGAAGGACATTTGTACTGTCTCTAAATTTTTACTCTTAGGAATAAACAGCTAGTAAACATGCTGCTATGCATTCATGTATAAAACTTCTTTGTGTGAATATTTCTTCTCTAGGATAAATGCAGATGGGTCATATGTACTTGTATATTTATAGTTTATTTTTTCAAAAAATTGCTATATTGTTTTTCAGAAGGGCTGAACTATTTTTCCACCAACAATGGATGAGTGATCTTGTTTTTCCACACCCTCACCAGCCTTCGATATTATTATTAAAATTTTTCTGCTTTCTGGCAAAACAGTTGCATGAGAATCACATATATTTTTTTGTTGGAGTATTTAAACCCCTAGCAACCTTCCCCTTTCCTGATTTTCATTCCTCTTTCATTCACACATCAATTTCTTCTGCCACATTGCAGGACAATAATTGAACAAAGGTTGCTCAGAGTATTGATAAAAGGTGAGAGTGCAAATGCAAGGTCTATCTTATATGCACTTTATGATTGAATCTGTTGATGCTGTTACAACCAGAATAATTCTTTCCTTAAAATATAGGGGCAGAGTCCAAATCATTTAAATTAAATAAGTGGAGAGTAACTACTATCTCTGAATATATAAAGCTGAGAAGATATCACAAGGAGGCAGTTATCTTACCAAAAACCTTCATATAAACTACAAGCTCTTCCCTTTCTACTGTACTTCAACACAAAGTACCAAAAATAAAGTGGGGGATTAAAAAAAAAACAGATAAAAACCAGATATATAGACACAGGATCATGGGAAAATAAGGCATCAGTAGATCTCCAAAGTCCCCAACTCTCCAAAGACAGATTAAGGGGCACAAATGGAGAGGAAAGCAAATACCAGGTAGGAGGGCACTATAAAAATTTTAAAGAAGGGACAGAGAAACATGACAAGTTCAAAGAAGACCTAACCCCTATAGAACTGTCACTCAAAATACCTAATGTGGATATAGAAGAAACAGATAAAAGATTGGAAGAACTGACCAAAACAATTCAAAACATGAATGACAAATTTTAAAAAGCTACAGAATCTTCAAAAAGGTATCAGACAGAAATACCAGAAATAAAATACAGTATATAATTCATAAATTGCAGAAATGATCAATGTGAAGACAAAGTTTCTGAAACTGAGTTCAAAATGGTAAATTATGATGATGTACTCAGAGGAACCATAAAGATAGTGGGAGAGAGAGAAGAGAGATACATTGAGCAACTACTAAATGATACTAAAAAGACCAACCTAAGGCTAATTGAAGTTAGAGAAAAACTAGAAGAAGGATGGGGATTTAGCTCAGTGGTGTAAGCACCTGCCTGGCAAGCGCAAGGTTGTGAGTTCAATGCCCAGTACCAAAAAAAAAAGAAAGAAAAACGAGAAGATAACAAAGAAGATGGAATTATTTTTACAGCAATCAAAATAGAAAATTTTCCAAATATGAGAAAAGAACTCAAATTACAAGCACAGCTTTTAGAATACCAACTATAGTAAAAAAAATAGAAGTTCACCAGGACATAATTAAATCACAAATATCCAACAAAAAAAACCACAGATTTTCAATGCAGTCAGAGAAAAACAAAAAATTACCCATAAAGGTAAACTCACTGGAATTAATGACGCAAACCTTAAAGACCAAAAGAGCTTGATGTGAGGTATTTCAAGCCCTAAGAGCAAATAACTTCCAACTCATTCAACATATTCAGCAAAACTTTCCTTCAAAATAGATGAATAAGGACATTTCATGAAAAAAAACTACTCAAGAGATTTAGTAAGACTAAACAAACACGCTAGAAAACACTCAAGAACATCCTAGACAGAAGCAACAAAATCATTAAAGTGAAAAACCCAGAGGGAATTAAAACACCAAGCAAGGTAATGGATAAACAACATCAAAAAAATTGCAGAAAAAGAATAAAAGGAGTCATCAACAGAGAAAGAACATGATGATAATTAATAATCATCTCAGTATCATCTATCAATGTCAAGATTTCAATCTTCCAGTAAAAGACATAGATAGGTAGACTGGATGAAAAAGCAGAATTCAACAACATCCAAGAAATTCATCTGATCCAAAAGGATATTCATAGACTAAAACTCGAAGAAAGAAAAATAACATTTTGTGCACCAGGACCCCAGAAACAAGCAATGGTAGCAATTCTAATCTAAAACAATGAAACTTCAAGTTAAAACTCACTAGAAGAAACAAAGAAAGCCACTATATGCTAGTAAGGGAACAATATAACAAGAAGAGATACTCTTATAAATATTTATGCATCAAAAACTATCTTCATAAAACAAATACTGCTGAACATAAAACATCAAATAAATAATAGCAGAATAATAATGGGGAAATCTTAATACCCCACTTTTACAAAGAGACAGAGCAAATAAAATATCAATAAAGAGATATCAAAGCCGAACCACACCCTTGAACATATGAATTTAATAGATATCTACAGTATTTCACCCTATACAACAAAGTATGCCTTCTTTTCTGCGGCACAAAATACATTCTCCAAAAGAGATCACATACTCGTCCACAAGGCCTGCGTAAATAAATATGAATGAATCAAAATCACTCTATGTTTACTACCAGATCACTGTGCAATGAAAATGAAATCAACCACAGAAGAAACCACCAAAATTGAGAAGCACCTGGAAACATAATAACACATGCCTGAACACCTAGAGGGCCAGAGAAGAAACCAAGAAAGAAATTAAACAATTTCCGGAAGTTAAAGATAATGCTTGTACAACACACCAGAACCTCTGGGACACAATGAAATCAGTCTTAAAAGAGAGGTTCACTGCAATCAATGCTCAAATTAGGAAAACAGAGTGAGCTCAAATAAATAACCTAATGAGGAACCTTAAGATACTTGAGAAACAACTGCAATTCAAGCATAAACCGAAATTAAGGAGTGAAATCATAAAGATTAGAGTGCAACTCAATGAAATTGAAACTACAATGATGTGCAAAGAATCAATAAATTAAAAAGTTGGTTCCTTGAAAAACTAAACAAAATAGATATGCTTACCAAGAAGAGAGAAAAGACTCACGTTAATGCAATTAGAAATAGAAAAGAGGAAATCACAACCTTAACAATGTTATATCCCCAGTGCTCCTCAAACTCCTCAATGAAATTGAAAGGAATGGGTGCTTCCTAACACATTTGTGGAAGCCTGCAACACTCTGATCCCAAAACCAAATAAAGACCCAACAGAAAAAGAAAACTACAGGCCAATCTCCCTCATGAACATAGGTGCAAAAATCCTCAAGATATTTGCAAATAGAATGCAGCACATCATAAAAAAGATCAGACATCATGACCAAGCAGGTTTCACTCTAGATTTGCAAGGATATAATACACCACATAAACAGAACAAAGGCAAATCCATATGATCATATCAACAGACACAGAAGAGGATTTTGACAAAAATGAAATAATCCTTCATGTCAAGAACTCTGAATAAAATAGGTATAGAAAGCCATACCTGGGTGTGCTAGTGCATGCCTGTAATCTCATCACTTGGGAGGCTAAGGCAGGAGCACTGTGACTGGTTCAAGGCCAGCCTGGGCTATATAGTGAGTCCAAGGCAAGCCTACACTATAAATCAAGACCCTGTCTAAAAAAACAAAACAAAATAAACAAACAAAAAAAGATAATATCTGAATTTGATAAAAATATTTATGACAGGGCTGGGGATACAGCTTAGTGACACAGTGCCTACCTGGCAAGCGCAAGGTCATGAGTTCTATCCCCAGGACCAAAAAAGTAAAATAAAATAAAATAAAAAATTTATGACAAACCAATGGTCAACATCATATTAAATGGAGAAAACTCAAAGCATTCCCTCTAAAATCAGGACAGAGACAAAGATTCCTACTATAACTCCTTCTAGTCAACACAATACTTAAAGTATTAGCCAGAGGAATTAGGCAAGAGAAAAAAATTAAAAGCATATATATATAAGAAAAGAAGAACTCAAATTACCAATATTTGCAGATGACATGACACTCTGTATAGAAGACACAAGGAATTCCAACAAAAACTCTTAGAATTAATAACTAGCATTAGTTATATAGCAGGCCACAAAGTCAACACAAGAAAACCAACAGCATTTGTGCACACAAATAATGAACTCAATGAGAAAGAAATTATAAAACTATTTATATACAATAACATTTATAGTAGCAGCAGGAAAAATTAAATACCTAGGAATTAACCTAACCAAGGAAGTGAAAGATGTCTTTAAAGAAAACTCTGACAAAGGAGACTGAAGAGGACATCAGAAAATAGAAAGATGTCTCCTGCTCCTGGATAGGCAGAGACAATATTGTCAAAATGGCCATACTCCCAAAACTGTTACACGGATTCAACTCAATCCTAATGAAAATACTAACAGCATTCTTCACCGATCTAGAGAAAACAATCCTTAAATTCACATGGAACCACAAGAGACTCAGAATTGCAAAAGCAGCCTTGAGCAACAAGAGCAAAGCAGGAAGCATCACAACATCTGACTTCAAGTTATACTACAAAGCAACATTGATAAAAATGGCATAGTACTGGCCCAATAACAGACACGTGAATCAGTGGAACAGAAACAGAGAATACAGAAACCTCTCCAGACATATTCAATTATTTGATATTTGACAAAGGGGCCCCCAATCCACTTGTTAGAGGAAAGATAGCCTATTCAACAAGTGGTGCTGGGAAAACTCAGTATCTGTTTACATAAAATTGAAGCTAGACCTTATCTCTCGTCAGTTACTAAACTAAAATCAAAATAGATCTAAATATTAAAACAGAAATATTAAACCTACTGCAATATAAAATAAGTAAAACACTGGAAGCTATAGGTGTAGGAATCAACTTTCTGAACAGAATTCCAAGAAATAACCACAAGAAATAATAGCAAAAATCAACAAATGGAATCACATCAAATTAAAAATCTTCTGCACAGCAAAGGAATAAATCAGTAGAATGAAGAGACAACCTACAGAATAGGAAAAAATTTGTCATCTATTTCTCAGACAGACAACTAATACTACAATGTATAAAGTACTCTCCCTCAAAAATAGATCTCCTAAAATGTAAGACCCAATCAAGAAATGGGCAAGTGAAACAGACAGATACTTCTCAGAAGTACAAATAATAAAAAATATATGAAAAAAATGTTTAACATCTTTGGTCATTACAGAAATGGAAATTAAAACAATGCTAAGATTTTGTCTTACACCAGAAAGAATGGCAATCATCAAGAAATCAAAGAATAACTAATGCTGGTGTGGCTGTAGTGAAAAAGGAATGCTCCTACGTTGTTAGTGGAAATGTAAACTACTACAACCATTATGTAAATCAGCATGGAGATTTTTCAAAGAACTAAAGTTAGAAATTCCATAGGATTCAGCTATATTCCTTCTAGGTATCTTTCCCAAAAAACTAAAAACATCATATTACAGCAATATTTGCATACCAATTTGTATACTAGCATATCAATCACAAAGCAAAATCCTGGAAGTAGTCTGTATGACCATCAACTGACAAATGGGTAAAGAAAATGTGGTATCTATCCATAATGGAATAATACTCAGCTATAAAGAAGGAGAAATTTGAGACATTTGTAGGAAAATGGATACACCTGGAAAATTCAGTGTTTATTGAAATAATTCAGATGCACAAGCTTCAAAACTGTATAGTATCTCTACTTTGAGTAAGGTAAAGTACAAAAACCAAAGAGCATAAAAAAGGATGAATAGCAGGAAATAAGAGGATATAGATCTCTTGCAAACAGGAAGGGGTTGAGGAAACCAAGGGCAAGGGGAGAGGGGAGAAAGAAGAGGAAATAAGAAAAATTAAGATAATGTCATGTGAAAGAACTAATAACCTCAATGAATGTAAGCACTGTATGCCATAAACATGAGCTAAGAATAATAATAACAACAAGAATGGAAATGGAGAAGGGGGATGTAGAGGTGGAAGAAGGAAAGTGGTTGGGAAGGGGAAGGAAATTTAAAAAGGAAACAAGCTGTATTATGTATGTATTCCTACTCCCCAAGATGAATGTAAATTTTATGTACTGCAAACATGTACTAACAAAATAATAAATAAAGAAATAAATAATAAAAATTAGAGTGAAATCTGATTATTTTATTGTTGTCTTTCATGAGATCTGGGAGACAAACTTGGACTATTACTCAGGTGATTGAACAATCTACCATATATGATATTAAATGGTATCACAGTTATTCCAGTTTAATAAGCAAGAAAATGATCAGTCATCCCGAGTACTTTCCTCAAAGCAATTATCTACAAGTCCCATGTTTACACACCAAGATATATCTTGAATTTGGTATTTCTCTTTCTCTGCTACCATTAGTTCTGGTGCTCAACAGCAAGCCTGAATTGTCACGACAGCCTTGCGAATGTGCCTCTCCTCTATCCTGGATGCCCTGACTAGGACACGAATCTACCCTGCAATCAACAGCAAGTGTAATCTTAAAAGACATAATGGATCATATCATTCCCATTGTTATTCCCTCCAAAGGCTTCCTACTGTGTTTCTGTGAATTCCAACTTTTCCCCATGGCTATAGGTCCTGCATGACCATGGCTGCTCTCTCCCCAGTATTATCTCTGCTTTCTCCTTAAAAATACTTCTCTTATTCTTCAACCTAAGATCTTTCCTTCTTCAAAATTTACTATACTGTGATACCATTGTACTTCCATCTCCCTCCTGCTGACCCATTCTTCAGGCTTCAGTCAAAATGGCACCTCTATCAAGAATGTTTACCTGAGTAACTTTTCTACTGAGGGTATCTCTCACTGTTTTCTTCTGCACTCTTTGTTTCTTTCATAGAATGTAATCCACCAAGAGCAGAGTTCTTGTTTATGTCATTCTGTTATAACTGGTACCTAGAAAAATGCAAATTCTGTAAATACTGCATTTCTGAATGTGAAATCAGTAAATGCCCCCAATAACAGCCTCAGATACCCTCCTACTGCAAGAAAGCCTTCATTTATTACACACCAGACACACAGGGTAACAATATAGGAAAGTCTCCAAATTCATAGAACTTAGATTTTGTAGAGAAAGTGGCAAACAATAAAAAGAAGACAGAAGATAAAACTTACAGCAGAAGCATGATAAAGAAAATAAAGCAGAGTAACGGGCCAAGCATGAGTTGGAGGTATAGTGGTATCTACTATAAGCGGTCATCAGAGAGCCCTTTCAGAGCCTCAATCTCAGTGAAGGGAAGGAGTCAGTGACAGTGAAAGCTAGGGAGAGGCACCTTGAGTGGCGGCTCCTCCAGCACACAGATGCCAAGACTGGAGTGTGTGAGATAGGCTGAGGCCCATTTGCTGGATCCAGAGGACAAAAGTCAATCTTAGAGCTGGTCTGCATCAAGGTGGCCTTTTAGGCCATGGTAAAGAGTATGGGTTTCCTCCTAAGGGTGTCCAAGAAGTCACCAGAGGTTTTTGTGTAGAGAGGCATTATTGCTTGATCTAACTTTTGAGCCAATCTTGACTTGAGTGAGGCCAGAAAGGAGGTTATGCAAATACACACAAAGAGTTGCTGACAGTGTGGACCAGAGAAGCATCTGCACAGAGGTTAGGAAGAATGTGTAGAGTTTGCCTTCCCTCTTTGGGAAGCTACAATGCCAAATTTGGTTCCGGAATTGTGAAAAACACTGCCTTCTTCAGGGATTGGAACCTTCAGATACTCTGCTGCACCCCGGCTTGGTCAAGCTTGAACTCACTTGATTTAGTTCCTAGGAGATACCTTTGCCCTTACTGACACCTGCCCTTATCAGAGAGGAATGCAACATGCACAGATAGCTGGCTTTCTTTCCCTATATTTACAAACTCATTTTACTTAAAGGAAAGATAACAAAAGGAAAACAAAAGCAGGATGGTGAGTCCTGCTTTGTACCTTTTAGCACCTACTAAGATTCAATTAATCAAAAAATGATCAGAATGTGACCTGAAAAGTTTAAAAGTGTGAATCTAAAAGAACAATCACACAAAAGTGAATAGCAGCCACTGAGCAGATCCAACCCCATCAGCAAAATGCCCAAAGTTCGATTTTGTCCCATAGCCAGGAAGCCACTGAAGTACACTTTCCTAAGAGGCTAGGATCAAGTATCAGTTCTCTAAGTAAATGAATGCAGTTACTCTAACTTAATCCTTCAACCTCCAGCCTGGAGACAGTTTAGCCCCCAAAGTTGCAGCCATTACTCATTTCTGAGCAAGAGCAAAACAGTGAAGTCGGGACTAATCTAGAGGAAGTGATTCAAGACAAGAGGCAGGTCGCACTTTGAAAGGGAGAGAATAGCTCACGCAGCTGCTAGGTGCTGACCAGGACTTAGTACTCTCATCAGCCTCAGCGAGTTCAAAAGACAAAGGTTGGTAAGCAGCTGAGGATAACTATCATTCCTAACAGTGGCACAAGCCTCTTTCCTGCAGATTGTCAGGTCCCTGGAAAACAACTGCAGAGGAACCTCTACTGCTTGTAGAAGGCTCTGATGAGTGGGTATGCGTAAAACCTGCCAAAACTAGGGCAGAAAGTCAGTACAGCAACTGGGGCACTGTAACATCTTGTTTCAAAGCTGCTCCCCAAAGTGTGGCCCTATGACCAGAGATCTTCTGTTATGACTAAACAAGTTAATCCATGGCAAGTGCTGTGAGGCACCTGGCACCAAGTGAGGACTCAATAAAGATTAACTATCATTACAATTGACATTTGCCTGTGCTTCTCCACTAAGAAATTATTGTATTTTGAATTCGTATATGCATACACCTCATCTTATACATTATAAATCCCTAGCAGGAGGCAGCTGTGTCTTATTTGCCTCATGCATCTCAGAGCATGAACCATTATTGTTTGTTTAACTGAATTAATCTTCTAAAACCAAACATATTTAGGTGTATCACCTTGCAGAAGTAGTACAAATTTTTAAAAAACTGGGCAAAATAAAAGACAAATGACATCTGAATTTCCTCTACCTCTTCACTTTCTCATCGCATCTTTTTCTAGTGACTCCTCATTTGCTGCTGTCTGTTACATTTCCTCTGCGGCAAACTGGTTTCATGAGTCTCAGTGGAAGCAGTGACCCTAGTTGCCAGGAACAGTTAAAGCTCAATCAGTTTTGATACCTCCTGAACCCCAAAAGTGATTGTATGTCCAAGAGGATACCCAGAAGGGCACAAGCTGAAGACACATGACCAGATTTGAGAATGCTACATTGTTACCTCCAGCAAGCTCCTCTTGACATACACTGAATCAGTAATAGTAATAACAATAACAACCACTATTCACTAAACACTCAGCACTTTTATGTACTTCTCACTTAATCCTCCCAACAAAACAAAGTGTGTATTCTGTTCCACTTATCAGGTTTAAAAAAAAAAAGCACAGGAAAATCACAGCAAATACTGAGAATCAAACCCAAGCCCTTACCTCTCTAGAACTCATTTAGGTAACCAGTCTAATCTATAGCAGCCCTTGACCACACCACCCAGACCTAGTACACAGATACCACAGTAGGAGCACTCGGCACTGCAGAGCTCATGGCGCTTCCCATGCCTGTCTTCTCATCCCACAACACTACCTTACAGCCCAGCATATCTCAAAAGACCAGCATATCTTTCACAAAAGAACTCACAGGGTTCTCTTTTCACCTGTCCCCAGTTGCTGCCACACTTAACACATGCCTTAAAATGTAACAACCTCTGATTTGTAACTTACGCCTAAGGGACCTGCTCCCATTTTCTCTTCTGGTGGAAAAAAGTACCAGAGCCACAGGTTGCTGAGGCAAAGGATTTATTGATTTGATTCGCATCAAAATTCAACCTCTGTTATTAAGATTAGACTTGGACTTTTAGGTTGAGCCCTACTCCTCCCTCACCTTGCTCCTCCTCCTACAATGTATAACCAGGCAGAGCTGTGCACATAGAGGCAAGGACTGCCAGCTACACATTCCATGCTTAGTACAGCACCTGGAATTAAGAGGACTCCAAATCCATAGAATGGCAGGAGATAAGGTAAATCAGCATCAGGTTCATTTTAAATCTGGCTTTGAAAAAATGAATAGGGGAATTTGTTCATATTTCTGAGTACACAGAGCTTTTGGGAATATTGGATATAGCTACCACAAATCAAAGCTACTTCTCTCTAGTTGACAAATTGATAATTCATTTGGTTGCTAAAGAAAAACCTGCTTCTTATTCAGTAATTGAGGTTTAAGGATGTTTGCTCTCTTTTCTGACTATGCTGTTTTCTGACTTTCTTTCCAAGTGATTCTATAAAACCATATGACTGAAGGAATTTGCCTTCTTCCCTAACAAAGGGTAGACTAACCTGAATTTAATCATGAAAACTGATCTGGAATATTCAAAGATGTTGATGCATGAAAGGCAAAAGAATAGAAACAATATTCCAGAAAAAAAGACTGAAGAACTGGCAAAAAATGCAACAAGTATTCTTAGAGAATAGAAGAAAGAGAAACCAGTTATAAAGGACAATATGGGGATAGTTGAAAAATTTTGAATGTGAACTATATCTTAGTTAATATTACTATAACAGTACTATGTCCTCGAACATGATAATATATTGTAACCACGTAGGAAGATATCTTTGTTCTCAGTGAGTCCATGCTGAAATATTTAAGAGTGAAGTGTTATAAATATCTGAAGCTTATGTTTAAATGTTTCAGCCAGAATGACACACACACAGTGAAAGTTAAGTGCAGTGGATATTTACCACTGGTGGATACAGGTGAAGGTTGTGGACTATTTGCTACATGCACTATTATTTCAACTTCTCTGTAGATATACTTTTCAATATAAAAACTTGAAATAATATAAAGGTTGTTCCCTTAGAAGTTTTTCCTAACCAAAATCACCCACACAAGTATACAATAATACAAGTTGATAAATCAGTGCTCCTATTAAAGTAGGATCTTTAAGTTCTGACCTGGTAGGACATACCCTGCTGATCATCAGCTCGTGTCAATAAGGAGCATGATTTGCAGCATTAGCTTGGAAGTTAGCATGCTTGAATCTACACTTTAGCAGTGCTTCTTTGCTGCTGTGAGACTTGGGTTAAATTATTCATTTGAGCTTTGGGTTTTATATACTTAAATAAAATAAGAACATATTGAAATATAAATGGATTATTTAGAAATTATCATAGCACTTTAGGCCTTGACAGTAATTAAATCTGATAATAGCAGAGAAGTTTCTATGGCAAACATTTTAATGTTGATAGTTATATAATATGTATTTAAAGAATAACTAGCATGTGATGATTTTATAGATACTGAAGTGCAGGGTAAAGCTAAAGTAGAATTTTAAAGAAAATATAAAGCTGAACACTAATTACTGAAGAGATGATATACACATTTGGCAAAAATAATGGAAGGAGAAAGAGGGAAAGGAATATGCTTAGCAGAGAGCTGGCATAGATCAGATGCCCAAACTTCATTTACAACCAATTAAACTCCC
>RJWT010012505.1:0-22398 GCA_004365215.1 Cuniculus paca
TCTCCTGGGAGCAAATGGACAAGGTAAGAGCAAATCGAATGGAAATGTCTTCTGGGCCATGTCAGCACCAGAACAGAAGATTCACACCGAGGGCAGGATCTCTGCTTCCAGAAGAACTAATCAACTCTAAAAGGTGACTCAATTCCACTGCTTCCCCCCTGCCTGTCTTCCTCTGCTGTTTTCTCTCTTGCCTCCCACCGCCCTCCTGCCTATCTCCCTCCATTCCTTGCTTACTGAGTTTTAAAGATAAGACTGTTCATACTCCTTGGAGCAAGCAAGGTGACCCTAAAAGTTGAACCTGTGGTCCTAATTCTTGCCCCCGAGAGTTCTGAAGGTGGAGATTTGAGGAGACTGTAACAGGAGATCCTCATTTTAGTTTTTCTTCGCAACATTACTAGTGGGCATTTAACATCTACTATTAAAATTGATATCTTGATTTTATCTTTAGCCTTTACCTCTATACTCAAAACACTGAGCTTGCAAACTTTGAACCTACAGGTGGTATTCGACCCACAGATATTCTTTAATATTCTCTCTCTGTCTCTTCCCTTCTGTCTCTCTGTCTCTGTCTCCCTCCCTCCTTCCTTCCTGTCTATCTCTGTCTCTGTCTCTCTGTAGTGTCTCCCCTTTTATTTTAATCTGTTGCCAACAGCTGATGTTCAGGAGAGTTCATATAAATATCTGGATTTCAGGCTTCTCTTATAGAACCTGAAGGTTCGGCTGTATTGGGCTCCCTTCTTAGTGAAATGTGCTGGATGCTGGTGGCAGCTGCCCTGTTCAGATAGGACATTTGTCGTTCAGTTCATCACAGTCCCCACTAATTGCCTCAATTCAGCCCACTTCTCTCCATTAAGTACTCACCCGGCCCCTCTCCAACTTACCAGAACCCAGAGGGAGCATGGCTGGAAAACCACCATCCAGACTCCTAGCAGCCACCCACAGGTGCTCACTAGAAGGAGCAAGTGCTAGAGCTAAAGACGACTGCCAGCTTTGTCCCTCGTGAGTCTTGTTGCTCTCTGTGCCTCCCTCCATCTCACCTTCTCTAAATGCGAACGTTTGTCATCCCCAGCACCTTTCGAACATCCTCCCTAGATCTGGAGCATTTGGTCCCTGAATCTTGCCTCCCCAGGGAAGAAGCCAGCACTTCTTTCCCAGGCTCCTTGGGAACTAGGTCGCAGATATGTGGCCCAGGCTCAGTTAGCAGGACGCACCTCTGAAGACTTGCATTTGAAAGAGAGCAGTGTGGTATAATGGGACACCATGCACGGCTCGGGGCTGAGGATGACAGACATGGGCCCTCAGGCCCCAGGCCACAGTGAAGCAGGCATCCCAAAGGTGCCCAGCATCCGTAGATGCAGCAACAGTCGCCGCATTCAGAGGCAGTGTAGACCCTGAGTAATCCAATAGTTGGTGTGCGTAGGATGTCGGGGACCGAGCTAGGACTTAGAACCCAAATCGCTGAGATGAAATCTCAGCTGTGTTCCTGACCCTCGGTGGAACTTGACATGAGTCAGCTCTCTTGTCCGAATCTAATATCCTGTGTGTAAAATGGTTGTAATCTTTACTTCCTCAAGCGGCAGTGAGAAAGCCACAGGAAACTGCAAGGACAAGTCCCTTGTGAAGGGCAGTAGAAATTTGTAATGGAAAGTCATGCCATTGTACTTACAGTAGGGCTCCAGGCTGCCCTTGCTTTTAAATGCTGTGATTTGGGAATTTGCATTACACAGAATACTTCAAGGCAAAATCTTGAATGCAACTTGCACTTGGGAGTTTGAATGGGTCCATTCACTTGCCCTTATTTTTGGAAACTAATAAGTAGGTGAAGGCCAGGAAAGAAGTAGAGAGATATATTGGGCATCCCCTGATAACCCAAATAGCAAAATACTCGACAGCAAAAAAAAAAAAAATACTACTGAAAATAGCAGTAGTAGCATTTATTGGTCAGTTATTTTGTGCTAAGCAATTGCTAAAAGAAAATCCCCTGAATCAGGGATTGGCAAACAATGACTCAAAAGCTAAATTTGGCCCACCACTTGGTTGTTGAAAATAAAAGTTTATCTGGCCATGGTCATGCCCATCCACTCACGTTTTATGACTGCTTTTGTGCACAGTCGCAACACAAAATAGACCATACGGCCACCAGAGCCTAAAATATATGCAGGTTAAAATTTATGGAAAAAAAGCCAGTCTGTTTTGAATGGGCTCTGGGATGTGGATACTATGATTTCACCCATTTGCAGATTGGAAAACGGAAGGCCAGAAATGTAAAGAGCTTATTCCCAAGCCTGAAGTTACTGAGTCCTCAACGTTAAGATATGAGCTCAAAGGCCATGCTCCTATGGCTAAGTTTTAAACGCACCGTCATTTTCTGTGAGTGATGTCCCCTCCTTTTTCTCTTTGTTGTGGCCTCTGGGGAAATCAGTGCATGAAAGTCACCCCTTCCTTCCACCGCCAAATGATGGCGTCAGGCCCAAATGGAAATGTCCACTTCCTGCCTCCGGCTCTTGGTTGGAACTGGATGTTTCCTTCCTCAGGGTTATTCTCTGCTTCGCTGCTCTCAAATCAATCAGCTCCCCAAAGCCACAGCCTGCTTCTGCTAAATAGCTGGAGATCTATGCAGGATTGGGAACAGAACCCACTAGAAATGCAGTTTTGCTGGGCAGGGCCAGCTTTGCACAAACTTTTCCTTTTGGTTTATGGGTTTCCAGGGTTCAGATCATGTCCCTTGGGTGTCCCTGAATCACACTCCCCACTTTAAGGAACCCTCGACTGCAGAGGGCATTTTGGCATTTTGCTCTGCTTCTCATCTGAGTCTAAAGCTTACTTGAACAGATTAGTTTTGCACAGAAAACAATCAGATTGTCGATGGTGCCCAGGGTGGGCCTCACTCACTGCCCGAAAGAATGGGTTGATGCCTGAGCCCTGCTTAGGAATCTCTCCCATGCAAGTGAATGCTGATAGAAGGATGCTAATTTTCAAAATCAGATTGCCACGGTCCTGATTACTACTCAGAATTGACTCTAGGCCACTCTGCATGTTCTAGAAAGATACCCTGGTGTGCCTAACTCCCAAAGATAGACAAGCACATGCCAGTCCTGCATCCTGTCTGCCCCTGGACTGTTCTCATGTTCAAGGCCCTGCTCAATGCCTCAGCAGCTCCATCTGCAAAATGGGAAAGCAGCTGACCAGCAGCCCAGGGGAATCTCCAGTCAGAGATCCTTAGTCCTGGGAGACATGCATGAAAGTGGCAACGCTGGCAGCAGAATTCTGCCTCCAAAAGGGGAGGCAGAAGGTTCTGCAGAGTCTCTCAATGGGCCTTATATCTTGAATAAATTGCATGTTGGAATTTAATTTGGAATCCCTACTGTTTCCTTGATGAACACAAACCACACTGCAATTAGAGTGATGAAGCAGTCTGTTGTAGCGCCTGACGAGGGTGATCTGTCTGGGAGGGAAGGAGGGGACAGGCAGTTGGCAGGTGACTGGTGGCCCCATGCAGGGCTTGTTCCTGCATC
Organism: Cuniculus paca; assembly: GCA_004365215.1. Classification (NCBI taxonomy): domain Eukaryota; kingdom Metazoa; phylum Chordata; class Mammalia; order Rodentia; family Cuniculidae; genus Cuniculus; species Cuniculus paca. The sequence goes on from RJWT010012505.1 coordinate 3,516, forward strand.
ATTCCCTGTAGAGAAAGCCCTCAGGGGCCAAAGTTGTAAACTCTAGCAGCTCTAAGGTTAGAGAAGAGTTGCTGAGGACTTCCTCAGATGGCACCCCATGGCCTTTTGCCTCCCCCCTCCCCGCCCCCACTGCAGCATCCTAGGTACAGCTGGTTCCACTTATGACTTGGGTCTCAGATTCCCACCCCCTCCACTGTCTCTTTATTGAAGGAAATAAACCTGTATTGAGCACTTACTATGTGCCAAGCCCTGGGCCAAGTGCTCTGAAGGTGTTATCATTTAATCCACCCAGCAGCCCGATGAGTGGCGCATCTCATCATCTCCGTTTTACAGATGAGAAACCTGTGGCTCAGAGAGGTAAAATAACTTACACACAAGGTCAGTCACATAAATAGGGGTGGGTGGGATCTGAACCCAAAGGTCTGGGTTGCAGGTCACCTTCCTGCTTGTACATGCATTCTCCAAGGTCGTAGCCTCCCCAGAGCTGAGCTGATCTCTTGCTGATATTTTCCCCCTTCTCTGGAGGACCCCGTTCCTCCTGTGCCTGTATTGGCTCATTGACAGGGAAACTGTCTCTCTGCAACCTGCTCACTGAGTCTTCCCCTCAAAAGAGGACCACCTTATCTGATGAGTACACTTAGGAGAGTCAGCCATTCACAACCGTGTGATGCAGCTGCTGTGAGCATGTTCTGCCCCTCCCAGTCTCTGGAGGAAAAGCAGTCTATGCAAAGGCACTGTGCAAGCCCAAGCCAGGTACAAGCCCAGCAGGCTGCTGTCCTGTTCTGTCTCCCCCTTGGGATTGCAGGTCAGGTTGGCTGTTTTTGCAAACAGATGGCAGGCAGAGGTAGAAAAAAGGCATCATTTTGGCCTCTGGTCTGATTGCATACTCTCAAAGCTGAATTTTGAGCCCATTATGTTCAGTTCTTACAATTATTTGCACTGATGGGAAGAATGAGGTTGTGACTTCAAACCTAGGTCCCAATGTCCAGGCACTGGAGCTAGAAAATTTGTTCCCAAATGGGGGGTTCTGCAGTAAGGAGACGAAATTGCCCCATAGCACCCAGGCAAAGAATATTTCCTGCTGAAGCCAGGCGATGTGGTGCATGCCTATAATTCCAGCACTCTGGGCAGCTGAGGCAGGAGGATCCTAAGTTCGAACTCAGTCTGAGAAACTTAGAAGCGGTCCTTAAGGGAGAGAAAGAGAGAGAGACAGAGACAGAGAGAAGGAAGGAAGGAAGGAAGAAGGAAGGAAGGAAGGAAGGAATTTCCTGGTACTCAGCACACTCTACTTTCTAAAATCCAAATCCAATCCAACAGAGAGAAAATGTGAGAACACCCAGGGAGTTTCCAGAGCCAGGGGTGGGGAAGCACAGAAGTCATTCTATTGTCTGAAGTCATTCTATAGTCTGAAAGGTTCACATATAGGCAATGATTCCTGGAACATCAGCAGAAATATTGATCTCATAGTTTGTGGATCGGAAGTAAATCCTGGCTCCATGACTGCATTGCTGGGTGGCCTTTCTGGGTTAACTTCCAAATGGGTAAAGTAAGAATGTTAAACAAATAACTTTTAGGGGATTAGAATCTTGTGATTCTAGTTTGGTTAATGCTCAAAGTAATAAGTCAAGAGATCCTGAGTCTCACAAATAAATAGCAAATGTATCTTGGGTCTCTGATTCAATCATTCATGCTGCAAACACATAGGAAAGGCCTATTCCAGGAGGTAGGAATCCATTATGGGAAAGAAAAGTTCCTAGTCTCGTGGGCTCACCATGCAGGGAGGGAAATGCCAAAAAACTACATAAATCCACCCATCATGGCACTGTACGGTCACCATAAAATCAGCACAGGAAGCTGCTTTTAAGCCAATCTCAGTAACTCTTGACTTTGTTGTGATTAGGATACAGGTCTAATTGCTTGACTGAGAGACCAGAATAACACGTGCTCAAAGAAAGGCTATTTCTCTATCACATGACAACCCAAGTGGAAGGCATCCAGACCTGCTGTGATATCAAGGCTTAGACTCTTCATTCTGGGTCTTTGCTACCCTTGTGCATTGCCCTGGTCCACAAGGCTGAAGAAGTTCATCACCATATGCACTTAGCCAGCAGAAAAGAGGAAGAGAAAGAGGATGCAATCCTAAAGTGGTACACCTTGCCTCTGCTTATGTCCTATCAGCCAGATCTGGGTCACCACTCCTTACCTAGCTGGAAAAGAGGCACAGAAGGGTGGCTTTCTCTGGGAAGCCATGTGAAGTGCCAGCTAAAATCCAAGATTCAACTGCTAGGTACGAGAGAGTGAAAAGTGTGAGCCAGAAGCCATTGCTGCTGAATTTGCTTTCTCCCTCTTTTAACTCATGACTGAAAGCAAATAGAGCCAACCTAGCCCAGCCTGGGGTCCAGTGCTATCACCGTCCCAGAAGGTAGAGTCCACACTTTCAGTGCACGTAGACTTTTTGGAGACGAGAGCATGCTGCACTGTAGGATTGTCTGCAGTGCCTTCATTGAAAGGAGTCTACTGCAGAAGCAACCACTCAAGGTATTTCAAACAGAGGGCAATTAGTACAAGCAATCCAGGCAATAGCACAGCTGAAAAGCCAAACAACCTAGCAATTATCGATTGCAAGAGACTATTGCACTCTCAGGCAGGAGGGACCAAGAAAGGAGCCAAAATCAGGGGGGCTGCAGCTCAGTGGAGCTGGGCCCACGGAAGGAGAGTGGCCAGCAGAGCAGGAGCTAAAGAGGAAGTGCAGCTACAGCTATAGCAGCCGCTGGAGGCAGAGTGAAAGGTGAGGAAGTGCTCTGACTTCTTCCCACCCTCTGTGAGTGCTGACCACTGGCCCATGTTAGCAAGAAGCCAGCTGGAAAGAGATCCCTAAGAATAGAGTTCCTTGTGGTATGGAGGGTGGGGAGAGATCTGAGCACAAACAGGCTGGCATAGACCAGTATGGAACCAGAAACATCTGTGGGAGAGGCCTTACAATAAGTTACTGGAAAATTCATTTTGCCCAAACTAGATCTAAGTAATGTATCATAGTAGTCTTCAGTTTTTGTGGAATCAGCTAGAAGCTGAAACTCTGATTTCAGAAACAGGTAAAGCATGTGGGAAAGTAGAAGATCCTTATGTTTGTTTCATACTGCTGCTGTAACAACTTCCTATCAACATAGAGGCTTGAACGACATAAGCCTATTATCTTACAGTTTTAGAATTTAGAGGTACGAAATGGGTCTCACTGGCATAGAGTCAAAGTACTGGCAAAACTGTGCTCCTTCTCGAGTCTCTCAAGGATACTCCATTTCTTGCTTGTTCCGGCTCCTACAGAAGGCCACTTTCCTTGTCTTATGGCCAGATCACTCATTCTGTCATGGGTCATCAGAGCTCACGTCTCTCTCTCTCTCTTTCCCCCTCTTATAAAGACACTTGTGATCAGATGGGGCCCACCCAAATGATCCAAGATGATCTATCTCAGGATCTTTCACTTAATCCCATCTGGAAAATCTCTTCTACCATGTCAAGTAACATTTTCACAGATTTGGGGATTCAGATTTTCACAGATGCAGGGAGGATGCTATTCTTTTACCACATTCATTTCCTAGCCATCCTAGATATGACTACCGGTCCCCAAAGACTTTCAGCTTGTGAAAGTGATTATACACAAACTTCTTCAGCCCCTTGGTCTTTCTCCTGTAGTTCTGTTGCAGAACAAGGCCAGTCTTTGAAGACTGACAGACATGCATCTTTGGAGAATGTACAGAGGGAGCACATCCAATACTGGCTTCATTCCTAGATAGAATGGCATTGCATCTGTTAGGATTGCTTTGGACTGTGACAGAAAATCTGACTTAAATAAGATTTATTCATTTGTCATCTTGTTTTTCTTAGTAGCAAAAGTCTATAGGTGGCTCCTGGCCTTGGTCCAGTGGGTCAATGATGTCAGGCTGAAGTCTATGTGAGTCTCTTAACAGTTTCTTAATGATTTTGTCCTACAATCATTAGATGTCAGCCAGCACCAGGTGTCATGTCCAAAGTCAAGGCAAGAAAAATGGAAGACATGACACCAGTAAAACTGTCCCTTTATCAGGAAACAAGGTTTTTTCCAAACACTCCTGCAGACTTCCACTTATATTTCATTGACCTGAAACAGTCTTGTCATCATGCTACCAGCAAAACAAAAAAGGCTGAAAAAGCAAGTGGTTGGCATTTGTAGCCTCTATAGTAAAGTTGGGTGAAGAAGAGAGAACTTAGATAATAAGTTAATCAAACAAAAGAATCTGTCACTACTATGGTTTATTTATCTATTTATTTATTTATCTGAATTTATGTTGTTCTTCCCATTGAATGTGCAGAGAAAACAATTGTTTGGAGCTGATCATGCTGAGCAGCCACTTTTATTTTGGTTTTCTCCTTCTAATTCCCAAGGCAAAGTCAACTCTTTAGAAATGTTGTTAGCCAATTGTGCATCCTTGGTGAAAGCAGGGGCCCATAGGCTAGTGGTGGCACTTGGGGTACCCACTGGAAGCCCCTGAAATGGATGATAATAAGCAACAGTGATGTTGATAAAAATTATCATGTGACATATGTTCTGTTATTATTCATATTTTACAGAAAAGGAGATTATAGCATGAAAGAGTTGAATGACAAATATCAAAGTGGCACTATTAGTAAGAGCCTGCATTTTTGATAATTACGCTAAACCATCTGCTAGAATTCACTTTTCAATCAGGAAAAAAAAAATCAGAAAGTCTCCCAAGACTACTAAGGTCAGAGGAGGAATGTCCCAAGATTAATGATTCATCAGTGACCTTCCAATGTCCCATGGTTTCCATGTATAACAACAGTAGAGTTGAAATGTAATCTAGAAAGGTAATGGAATTGGCCATGTTGGGACTGGGAGGAGCCAAGGGTCCAACTAGCCAGCCTTTCTGCTAAGCTGTGAAGACCGTGTAGGACCCAGGAAGAGAAAAAGTCAGTGTCTCCTCTAAGCCTACTGGCATGCAGGCTGATAATCACGAAATCCCCTCACCCCATAAGCCACCAGCTGGTTTGGAGGTCAACCTGAGCTGATAGCAATTGAGGTACAAAAAGCAACTGAAGGATCATATTGTTAGGTTGAATTTACAGGCATGGAGTTGACAGTCTGAGCATGTATAGAAAGGGTAACAGTATGCAATACGGTAAATATGGGGGATTTTTTCTGTATTGTTTATAAAGTCTAATAATGTCCTCACTGTTTTGTTTTATTCTTATTAATTTTTTTTTTGCTTTACTCAGTATTCTGTTTTGATTGGTTTTATTCTGTTTTGTTTTGGTCTGATTTTGCTATAACTGATGGAATGGAAAACTACTGTGAGGATAACAAGATATACTATAGTAACCATTGTTGTTTTCCCATTACCCTGCTTGGATATTCTGTACCAATTTCACTGCTGTGTTTTGATTTATTCTGTTTTGTTTTGTTGAGTTTTACTATCTTTAAAATAAAAAAATAAAAATAAAAAAAAGAAATGTAATGGATGCGTCACACACTTAGCCTTGTCCCATAAATTCATTTATTACTGCTATGCTTTAGATATGAAATGTCCCCCAAAGTCTCGTGTTTAGCAGTAGAGTCTGATTGAAAGATGCAGGTCACTGCGGGGCATGACTTGGAAGGGTGGGCTCCAGGTCACACCTTCTCCCTTCACTCTCTGCTTTCTGGTCACTGTGGAGTAAACAGCTTTCCTCTAGAATACAGTTTCACAATGACATTTCTTCCTTGGAGTCAGCTAACCATGAACTGAACCCACTGAAACTATGAGCTGGAATGAACCTCGCCTCCTGTCTTCAGCGGAGAGACAGGCAATAAACAAAATAAACTGGTAAAGTATATACATTGTTAATATGGTGTTCTCATCCTCCTAGAAAAATTGATTGTTCCATGGTCATGGTAACAAGTTTCCACCAGAAGAGGTTTTAAACTTGTCTAATCCATCAATGACAGTTCTATAATCTTCATATCAAACAAACCAAGAGCTAGTTTCAACTTTGGTGAAGTGATGAATGACAACTTGTGTCAAGAAAAACAACTCTGAAAGTCAACCAGTCAGTGACAGCCTCACGGTGTAGAAGTCAACCAATCCTCAGCAGACACTTCCGTGAAGATACTAAGGCTGACATTAACTCACTCTTGTCTCTAAAACCAATATAACCTAAAATACTTTCCAAGAGAATTCTTTAAAAGTTCTGCAATTTATATTGCTTAGAGAAAATTTCCTGACCAGAAAGACTCTTCAATACTTAAATAAATTTAAGAAAGATTTCAGATTTTGATTGATGGTTTCTTCCTTTGATAAATCTGGAGAGCTCAAAAAAAGTATTTTTGAAGACCCTCATTGGTAATAGTCCACAGGAATCCTGGCCAACAGATATCATTGCCAGATCCTTTGTGCCCAAATTTCACCATGGATTTCCCTAACACATTTCACTAAAATGTCTTTGTTGGATTTAGTTTGTCATCCTAGGATTTCTAACCATGAAAATCAGACTTTAATATCCATATAATTAGAACTTTTTTTGGAGGTGTGTAATTTAGTAAATATTTGGTCCTTAACCTATTCTGTTCTTGATTGCTTTTCTTTGTTATTATTTGACCATTTGTACAAAGTCTCATCTTGCACATTTTTATTTTGATCTGGGTCATCTTGCACCTACTAAATGCACAGAGAGGACTCCATTGGAGACATGGACTCCAATCCAATGCAATCCAGCCCTGGGGACAAGAAGTTAGAAAGCCAGAAAACTGATGGATCAAATTTTATTCTAGGTCCCCTTTAAAATTGTATGAGGGCACTCTCTGTTCTATCAATTCATAAGAGAATTTCATTTTGTTTAGCCAATCCCAAGGTCAGCTGTGGTCGTTATTGATTGAATGGTCCCTTCCTGGGCTCTGCTTGACTGGGGAATCTAAACACCCTACACAATCACCCACATTTTGGCCAGTTGCAGCAATCTCTTTGTCGTGGGTTAGATTATGTCAAAGCCTCAACTTTTTCCTGTCAGAATTCCTGCTTCTTGTATCAATTTGCATGTTATTTTGGATAAAAGGCCAAAGTTGTTTTATTTAGTGTATTGGCTTACTCAGGCTGCCATGATAAAATATTAACAGCGAGTATCTGATCATTTAGGGGGCAATTTTGACATATCAATGGTAAGAAATTAATGTACTTTATAATAATTAGAAAATTGTGGGGAAATATATTCAAAATTCAACGATCAGCTTCTCTGTTTGACATGCTAAGGACTAAACACAAAACACTAACTCCAAGAGAGTCTATCTCAAAACTATGTCACTCCTGATTTTCAGATTTTCAGAAATCTATGCCCTGCGCCCTGCTCTCTACTTTATTATCACTGTGCTCTTATGTCCCTCTTTTCCTTCGGCTCTATCTCCTGACCTTGTAACTGAGTTTGTCTCAGGAAAAGAGCAATCACATTGCAAAATATCCCCTGAGAACTACCAGAGCAGAAGGCATATCTATGGACACTGAGTTGTAACTGTGGTCTCGGGTTAAATTGAGGGCTATAATTAAAGTATTTTTTGCAAACTCCAGGAAGGAAGAAAGAAATGTGTTCTAGAATTCAGGATTTTGTTCCACTGTTTGTCCTGGGCTGTCAGAGCAATGCTCATCAGTCCACTGAATTGTTAGTCCATCTGGTGAGGCAAAAAGTTAAAAGTACTCATGGAGGAGCAATAAGCAGAGAAACTAAATAACTCGCCAATGCCACAATTATTTTAATGGCCCTGAAAGGATAAGAAAACTAGGAAAGTTACTAAACTAAGGCCATTTCAGGAGGCTTTTCCTTAGGTGCAGTAATGTGCTGTGAAGTGTTTAACCACTGGCTTCCTAGGGGTTTGGGGAGTGAGAAAGTCATGAAGAGTATTGTTTGCTGATTTCCATGGGGTAAATATGTCACCACGGCCAATTTCCGACTAGCGCTGTGATATTACTGAAAGCAATTGTATAGAAAGATTCTCAAGTGCCGGTGAAAGCCAGTGCCAGCACATCGTGCTTTAGGAAGCTTGGATAAAGATCCAAATCTGTGAACAAAATAAAAATAAACCCAGAGGGACTTCAGGAAACTTTGGGACATTATTCTGGAGTGCTCAGCTGAAGACAAGGGAGACCCATCTGCTCTCTCTCTCTTTCTAAATGTCTTCTGATCTGAAACAGGGAAATATGAAAAAATAAGTTGCAATGAAAAGTTGTCAGCTTAGAAAATTTCCAACATGTGGCCCTGTATAGAACTAATAAGCTAGAAATGGAAATCAACGTACGGTTTTCTGACTTAAACAGCGGGAACCAAAAGGTGCTCTGTTTGCTCAGCATTCAGGGTTTGTTGAGAGGTCACCTGCAGATACTGCAAACAGACCCCTTGGAAGATCTGATCTCCCATAGTTGTACAGAAACTAAAGAACAACTATTCAAAATCTGTCCAGTGATACCTCTCAGAGAGACACTAGCACCTAACAATATCTATTTTTTCCTTCCTCTCGGCCTCATGAATAGTAGATATTTGTTATTTACCTGCCCAAGGAGCCTTGTCTCTGGAATCAGTTCCTGATTTTCAGTCTAAGTGGAACTGACCCAAATTCCTCGCCTTCCTGCAGCCTAGCAGGTGACTCAGACGTGGTCAGTCAGGGACTTAAACCCCTTGGTTCAATGATGGCCATGTGGTCCAACCTGGATCTGTCAGAGTCCATCCAGATCTGTGGGATTTTTAGGAAAGATGGCATCTCTTCAAAGGAGGTGTTAAGCTAGTTGCTAAGCCAGTGGGCAAGTCTCCATTTCTCCTTATGCCTGGGATGACCTCAGCTATGTTATGACCTCTGCTTTTATTCCTCCTGCCTTATCAACCACACTTCTCCTTTTTCTCACTACATCATAGCTCCTGCTTTCTCATGGCTTCTGCTGGCCTGCTCAGTTCTTCCTTTTGTCTTTGTTTTCTGGGGCTGTCCACTTTTGCTTATCCCACCCCACATGGACAGGGACTGGGCCTGTTTTGCATACTATTGTATGCCCAGTGCCTGGAATACTTTTGAATAAATGAATGATACCTGAATTCTCTGAATTTTCCATTCAAACTTACCAAAAAAATGGGATCTGATGGAGCTTAGCTATATTTTTGGTCAGGCATCAACCACTCTGGTCCAATCCATTTTGGCCAGTGTCATTAAAGGCTTCCAAAAAGAAGGAAGTATGCATCCAGGTATATTCCTGCACCTGTAATTCCGGCACTCTGGGAAGCTGAGCGTCACAAGCTTGAGTCTATTCTGAGCAACTCAGTGACTTAGTGAAACCTCCATCTCAAAATAAAAAAGTCCTAGGGATGTAACTCAGTGTAGAGGCCCTGAGTTCAATCCCAAATATCACAGAGCATGAGGGGAAAGATGAAAATGTACCTGTTCAGCCCAAAGGAGCAAGAGCAGGAAGGTTCTGATAAGACCTCTATGATTTCTGTCTCCTGGTATTTGTGTTCAATATATTTTCTTCCCTTTGACTTGCTTCTACTAATTGACTATGGCAAAATTGATAGGATATCATTCACATGGTTGATTTAAAAAATATATATATCTTCTGCCTTGCTGGTATTCACTCTATCCTCTTTCTGGTTCTTCTTGTACGTTTACCCTGATCAAGAGGGCATATGGGTAGCAATGGTGATCAACCAGTGGCGGGTAGCTGGGAAAAAAAAAATCTGATTACTATGATCTTGGAAGTGTACCTTGCCCAGCAAAGTCTTCAGATGAGCCTCAGCCATGGCCAATGCTTTGATTTCAGCCTTGTGAGACTCTCTGAGGTGTAAGACCCAGAGAAGCTGTGCCTGGCTTCTTCACTGATACTTTATTATCGCAAAATAATAAATGTTGTCATATTAAGCCAGTAAATTTTGGGGTAACTTGTTATACAGCAATAGATAACTAGACCCAAGCCAGATGTTTCATGTCAGTATCATTTCTACAATTAATTTTTAAATTGCTTCTTTCTTCAACTTGAAGATTCGTCTTCCTGGGCTGAACTTCTGGTGACAGAACTAGCTCATTTGCCAAATCCCTGACCTCTGGTGCTTTAGCAATGCCACCGGGAACAGAGGCTTCATTGCCCTGTAAGTTGGTGACCAACTCTCTGAAAAGTGGCCTGAAGCCAGCAGATATTAATGGCAGTGAAAAGATGACTTGTGTTGGGTCTGAATCCTCCTCTGTCACTCTTGAAGAATGGTTCATATTTTGATCTAGGTTGGCCACAAGGAACCCAACCTGAGCTCCTTTCCATTAGAAACCATCCACTGCTCTTCCCCATCTCTTTCCCTTGCATTCCCAAGCTTGGAACTTTGTTTGAGTGACCGCTGCCCAGATAGCCTAGGAGTCATAACCCAAGGGCCCTTCTAACCCTCAGCTGGAGCCAGGACATGGAATGCCCAGCAAGGGACAGGACAGAGGCAAAGCCTTTTCCATTCTATTGTAAACTAGCTATCTCCTTGGAAGTGTTAAACACCCAGCAGAGGCCTAAAGCAGAAGGAAAACAAATTATGGCTATTGAAAGAGTGTCTCCACTGCTTCCATCCAACAGATTATAGGTCTCCACAGGGAATAGCTGGGAAATGCAAGACAAAAGAGACAAAGGGCTCCTGGAGTCTTGGAGTGTGTGTGGGATGTATATGTGTGTGACAGAGAGAAAGAGAGAGAGAGAGAGAGAGAGAGAGAGAGAGAGAGAGTTTGTAGCCACCTCAGCCTCCTCCCTGGGGCCTTTCTCTTTACCTTTGTGATGTAGGCCAGAGTAGAGCAGATGTGTCCCCATGGGTCTGCAGAATTGCCCATGTGTCACCTTGGTTTGGATTTGAGAGTCCTAGGATGTTTTTGGCCTTTGCTAGGGTAGCTCTCAGAGCAAAACCATCCAATTTGAACCAGAGCCCTCTTTGGGCCATGCATCTGAGTGATTGAGGAAATGCTCTGGGGTAGCCTTGAGTAGTAGGAAGAACAGAGACACTGGGGCCTGCGAAGGCTGGGACTGAATTCAGCCGAAGCCACCTGCAGTGTGACCTCAGGGAAATTACCTGCTACTGCTCTTCCACTCTGTGTCATCTATCCATCTATGCATGTGCAGTAATTTGTTTCCTCAGGGTGGAGCCCTACTCAACTGGCCTGGCCCGAGGTTCCAGCCATGCAAGTCCATGTGCTCACCGCTGACCAAGGCAAAGGAGGCCATTAATTTTGGTGAAAAGGAAAAAAGACTTTATGCAAAAGAAGCTCCAAGGAGATGGAGCGGGGAGCTCATTTGCCTCAAATCACCTTTTCTCTGTGTCCAAGGCTGCAAGGGAACAGAGGAAGGGAAGACAATGAGCCGATGCACATCTCCAGGCTCGCTTCACTTCTCCTGGACCCAGAATCCTGGGGCTGGCATCTGCATATTCCTTCAGTCTCTCTAAGCTGAGAGGAAGGGGAGGCAGCTGTGCCCTCAGCTTGAGGAGAAGCTGAACTCCTGGTCCTGGCATCTGCATGTTCTGTCCATTCATCTGGACCAAGGAGAAGAAGGTGATATTTACATCCTAGACCGAAGGATGTTTGGAGATGTCATCTGTCCCTAAAGGAAAAAATTTCCAACTTTCAGAGTTCCATTTTGCCATTCACCAATTACAGGAGGTGAATCAGATGCTTCACTTGGGTACAAAATTTTAAGAAGTACCAGGAGGTTCAGGAACTAACACAGTTAATATGCTAATGTAATGTTTAAAATAAAAGTTAAAGCCAAAAAGCTCACAGTACACAAAATACCACAATCCTAAACAAAGACAAGATATGTGCAATACTGTGACCATTAGCAGCCTTTCGTGAGATGTTTCCAGGAGGCTTGGAAGGCTCAGTGCACATTGGTTTGTCCTGTCCAGCAGTCTCAGGTCTGAATCCTCTTTCCTCCCTCCTTACCATCTCTGTGGCCACTCTAGACCAGTTTGCTAATGTGTAACTTAGGCATAGTAATAGCACGATAAGCTCCACCAAAGGACCGTCTCAGTGTAGGATGCCTGGCCACAGTGAGCACTTGGTCACAGCAGTTGTCAATACAGCACCACTTAACAGACATGGAATGAACATAAAAGATTCCTTTGGCTGGGCCGAGGACAAAAAGGGCTGGCATTTTGTGGCTGCCTGCTCGTTGCCTTTGTGAGTCCTCCCGATAAGCTGCATCTGCTCAGCTCTCTTGTTAATCAAATACACAGCTGGCTTGGGAGCCCCTGGCCTGGAGCTGTCTTCACTGCTGCGTCTGCTGCCATCTGGACACGGGAGGAAGCACAGAGAAGGGGTCAGTGGCGAGGCGGGAACAGCTGGGGCAGAGGCCTGGAGAGTCAGGGCTGCAATCTGCTTGCTGCACAGGCATTTGAGATGCACGGTTCCAGCAAGGAATGAAATAGCATCTCCAGGGTACAATCAGACACTAACTGCCTTCTCCATGGTAAGCTGGGAGAGAGCGGCTTTGGCTGTTCTTGACCAGTGATCCGCTCTGATGGCCCAGTTGTCTGGTTTAAGGAGAGATAAGGGTGCAAGAGACCCCAGCAGGACAAAAGAAGACATTTTCCAAAGTGTTTGAGGAAGATTTCTTTTCCTCTGACAATAGATCCAAGAGAAAGACTCTGAACAAGAATTATTAGTCAGTGACAATGTTAATTTTCTCATTAAGCAAACTTCAGCCTCCTCTAAGTGCCAGGAGCACTGACAGATAGGGTAGAGAAGGGGTTATATATCTGGGTTGAGACCCAGGAACGTGCCCCTCTAACACATCCCTGGGTGATGCTGATTGCTCTGAGGACCTTTGACAAGAAAGGACCTGGGCTCTGGGCTTGGGCTGTCACATTGGAAGTGAGACTAACTTGGCTCCTTGTTGGCTGTGGGACCTATGGCAACTTAATGACTCCATGAATCAGCGTCCTCGTGTGTAAAATAAGGATGATAATAATAGCATCTACCCATGGGTTTCATGTGAGAGTGAAATGAGTCATGGATCCAAAGCACAGAGAGTAGGGCCTGCACATAGGAAGCATTTGATATGCATTAGCTATTGTAGTCTGCAACATTTACACATTATACAATGAGAACTATTCTATGCGTGCCTTTATAAATCAGAAAAGGAGAGTAGGCAAAGGTCCCTATGTATTCATGCACACACGAAATATTTACAGATAACTTCAAGGTGCTTTCAGGCCCCTGGAATGACACCCTTCTTAACACCCCTGGTTAAGTAGGTTACAATAGCTACTATTTTCATATTCCCTTTTTTTTAAAGAATTCCCAGTTTCAAAAAAACCTTATGCCATCTATGTAGTTAATGGAATTCTATTTCTATTTCTTTCTTTTTTACCAGTCATCACTTCCAAAAATGGTATACTTTCTAACGGCTATCATTTTTGAGCCTCTTCTCTGTTGCATGAAGTGTGTCAGGTAATCCATGTTCTAAATTACTTTGTAAGGTAGTCATCATCATCCAGGACTTAGCTCGAAGGTAGAGTGGATGCTTAGCATACGTAAGACTCTGGGTTCAATCTCCAGCACTTAAAAAAAAAAAAAGAAAGTAATCATTGTCATTGCTCTTTTACAGACAAAATAGCTGAGCCTCAGAAAATTTGCTGAGGGAAGACTAGAATTGGGATTTGTATCCAAACCTGTCGGACTCTGTCACCATGCCACTCTTCACTTCTTTAGGCCAACTGCATCACCTACATGTCTAGAAGAACATAGCAGAGGTTCATTGATGGCAAACCTTTCAGAACTTTCAGGAATAACAAAGAGCTGGCTGTGGCATGTGTGCCATCAGTTCACCATCACTGGACTACGTAATCAACCCTGGATGGGAGAAATTAAATGTTATTTTTAGCTCAAAGAACTTATAGCTAACTGAGGAATCAAGATGGACATATAAAGGGCTTTAAACAAAATATTATATTATACAGTCAAATTAGTGAGTGTGGAGGAACATTGCCACGCCTATCAGATACGTATTTATTTGATCTTCCAATTTCCCAGCTTCCCTTGCTGTTGTATTGGGGTCATGTGACTGGCTTGGCCAAGGAACATGAATGGGCATGGTGTAAGTTGCCTCTAGGCTTACCCATTATGGACACATCATATGAGTACTCTTTTCTTCCTTTCTTTCCCCTGCCTTGTAGCAGTCATTTAGGAAGCCATATGCTCTAGGTGATGCAGTTCAAGATAGAGAAAGACTGCTCCCGGGGTACCAGAATGAAGCAAAAGTGGGAAACGAACCTCTGTGGGTTACAGCTTAGGCACTTCTGGTTACAGTCACATAACCTAACCTATGCTAATAGCCACATGAGAATTCCTAGTGGGTCTTGAGATACTTGTGTTGAATCAACTAAAGGTTCCCTTTTAGACCCAGTAAGTCAAAACATTTAGGGAAAGGCCTTAGAAGTTTTTTGTTTATTTTGTTTTGTTTTGTCTTTTTTGAGATAGGGTCTCACTATGCAGTTCAGGCTGGCCTTGAGTTCACTTTGTAGCCCAGGCTGGTCTTGAACTTGCAAAATCCTTTTGCCTTTGCCTCCCAATGGCTAGGATTGCAGGCGTATGCCACTATGCCCAGCTGGAGTTTTTATTTTTAATAAGACCATACTGAAGATTGGCCAAATTGGGAAGCCCAACAATGACATCTGCTAGTTCTAGAAAACTTCCCGTGACAGAGACACTATCACATGACCATTCACAGGGCAGGCTCTGGGGTAAACTTCTCAGGCAAGAATTCTGTCTTTTCCTCCTTCTACCAGTGTAACTTTGGATAATTTAAGAATCTATTTTATAGAGTTGTTATGATGATTAAATGGGTTCATATACTAGTTTATTGCTTCATTACAAATTACCCCAAAATTTAGTGGCATAAAACCACAACAACCATTTAATATCTCTCATAGTTTCTATAGGTCAGGAATCTAAGGGTTTCCCACTGAGAAGTTCTGCTCAACTTCTCTCAGGAAGATGCTACCAGAACTGGTGCTGCAACAGGGGTGCATCTAATGGGCCTGGGAGAGCCACTTCTAGGTTGTCTCCCTTTTGCAGTTGATGCCAGAGCTCCAGGTGCTTTCACATTGGAGACCCGGGACTGCTAAGTGTCCTCACTGGGTGGTGACTGGTTTCTCCTGGAGTGAGTGATCGAAGAGAACAAAGAAAAAGCTGCAGTGGATTCAAGCACGGCCACTTCAAGTATATGAGGTCTTAGACACACAGGTCAACCCTGACCCACAGTGGAGTGGATCAAAGGTAAGAACTCTAGTAGTGCGGATCACTGGGGACTCACTTTGACAGCATGGGGATTTCGGTTAATATCTGCATTGCTACAAACACACTTGACACAAGACTAGACCTCAAAAAACAGCGATTTGTTTTCCTAGTGGAATGATCAGTAAGCTCTCACTCAGAGCTCCAACTCCTCTACCATCCTAGCCTTCTTCACTCCTTCTCCAACAATCTTCCTGAACACCTGGGTCTCTGTTCTTGCAGATAGTGTACTGGGCGCATCACTTCCAGAAGAAAGGGATCTCAGCTGGGTACTCTTGCATCCCTGGGGTTGAACTATGCTAAGGGAAACAGAGAGCTGCTAGGAGTTCACATTTCACAGGGTGCATTTATTCTCCCTTATCTTGCTCAGGACACAGAAGGTGGGGTGGTAAAAATCACAAACTCTGGAGCAAGATTGTATGGGAACAAATTTGGTTCTCCTTACTAGCTGTTGACCTAGGGTGAGTCACTTAGTGTTCTTCTGCCCTACTTTTTTTAATCTGTTAAAAAAAATTACTCTGGGTTCAAGCCTCAGTACTGCAAAAAAGGAAAACAAAACAAAGTTTAAAAATGAGAATAATCTTTATTTTATGGATTTGTGTGAACAAAATATTCTAAGAATTGAAAAAGCTCAGAACCATATCTGGCCTGTAGGGATGCTTACAAAGATTAGCTCTTTCTCAAATTATCCAGGGGCAAAGATCATGGACAAGATACAGAGATGAGGAAATAAGATGTGGGGGACCAGGTCAAAGCCCTGTCCTTAACCCCTGGACAAGTCCAAAATCAGTGCAGTTTCCTGGGGCTTTCTCTAGACTTCTGGTCACACAGGGGAGAGTCTGACCAAGAGTGTGTCAGCAGTGCTCTGAGCCACCGGGCTAGGCGCCCTCAGAGTCATCTTCTCAGCTGACTTCTGAGACCAGGCCTTGGATAGCCCAATTCGCTCCTTGCATCTTCTTATCTCTGTCTCTGTTTTCTAGTACAATGTGTTTGCTTCAGAGATGCCAAGGTGGTTCCTGGGGGGATCTCGCCTTCCTTTGATGGTGGAATGGCAGGGGAAGAGGAGTCAGGCCCAGGGGTCTGTCCCTGTGGGTGGGCAGGTGGAGAGAGGTGGGAAAGCAGGCAGGTGGAAGAAATCAAAGGGCTCAGCATCAAAGGCAAGAGAAGCCAATCAACTGGAGGTTTCTCTCTCCTCTGAGATTGGATCTGAACTTTAATTTGCAAATCTTAGTAAGTTTCAAACAATAGAAGGAAAGGGCTGCTAGTTCTCTCACCCAAGGAAGGTGTTGGTTGAACAGATGTGGGGGATGTGACGCAGATACAGCTCCTGTGGGGCTCTGAAAAGAAGGGAATTCAAGTTCTAGAAGGCGGGGCCATCACAGCAAAAACTACACACAAGGTTTTCTTGCCTTCTTTGAACTTGCCTTCTTGGAGGAGACAGACAACACCTAGAAATCATGTCAGAAAATGTGATAGAGCCCAAAGACGTCATGGTGCATTGGATTGGGTGGTCCAGGAAGGCTCTCTGGAAGACCATGTTTGAGGTGAAGCAGAGCAGCCACATGTGGAGCTGGAAATGCGTAGTCCAGCGAAAGGAAAGAGAGGTGCAGAAAAGAATTTCATGTGTTAGGGGAGCAGCAGGGAGCTCAGCAAGGCTGGAGCAAAATGGACAAAGGAGAAGGTACCCACCCGAGCAAGGCAGGGGCCTCCAAGACCTGGACAAAGAGCAGGTATACAGCAAGCCCTGTGGCAGGTTTTAGGTGTGGGACAATAGCAGGGTTTTAAGTGACCACTTGGCTACTAGGTATAGTTTGGATTTCAGAGCCATACTGTGACTGTGGAGGAGACAACCTTGTCTTGTGTCTCCTAAGTGATGATCACAAAGGACCCTAGCCAGATGATGCCACAAAGTAGGACTCCTAGGAAAAAAGATGGAATACAGCCAGGCCTGCAGTGACCAGGAAAAAAAAGTATTGGCAACATAAGCCATTCTCTTTCACCCTAGGACTTGGCTGAAGGCAGGAGCTGAGACCAGCAGCCAGCAGCTTTCTTTTCCAGCAAGTGCTCCTGCTACACAAATTCACTGGTGCTCGGAAAGTGAGACGTGCCGGGAGCTCTGGAATAGGGAGGCTTGTTGGCTGAGGTCAAGGCGTGTACATCATAGGGCTCAGCGTTCTAAGTCATACTGGGCTCTGGACTCTGGGGAGGATTATCCTAGGGGCATCTGGTTCTGCTTTGGATAGATCCACTCACTTGCAGGGAAGTCCAGTGGAGAAGGGTCCAGGATGAAGCCTGAGGGAAGGACAGGTCACCCCCAGAGGTCCCTGCAGTGAAAACATCAGTTTTTTTACCATCCCCCCTCCAGAGCCAGGGAACATCCTGCATAGCCAGCCAGCTTTTCCTGCCCTCCCCACCTGCCCCTGTCCCCAGCCTTGAATCCTGTGCATCTGTGAGGTAGCTCTTCATGCCAGCCTTTCCTGAGCTTGCTTCTTTGTTTCCTTCCTCTGCTCCCAACTGCTCCTCTCAAGCTTCCAGGTTCTCAGGTCCCCATCCCCTTTGGCTTCTGATTGACCTCATCTCAGTGAGAGGCAGCCAGGAGCTCACAGCTTCTGATCACCATGCTTCTGGGAGACATTTTTTCCATGGATGCTGACATTTTTGCCTTCTGAGGTTGTCCCTTTTTCACATTGTAACTTTTTGTGGCTTCCTCTGTCCAGAAACAAAACCAGTTTGCTTGGGGCCAGACTCACCCAGCTCTATGCCTGGCCCAGAGATGTCACACAGCCAACGCTGGGCTCTGCCTCCTGATCAGTGCCGTAGGTTTGCTAAGACCAACCTGTGTGAAATGTGAGGATTAAAGGACCTAGTGTGTGTGCCTGCTGGATGCTTTGCAGTGATGATGGCTGGTGCCCGGCATTACATGGAGATGCTCTGTCCTCTAGGGGGACTGATCTCAGTGACCGCCTCAGAAGCATGCGGAGATCCTGAGTGTGTCTACCATGATTGAAAAGTAGGCTAAATGTATGTATTTTTAAATGTATTACCATAAAAGACACATTGCTATTAATCCCCCACAAAATACACACACACACACACACACACACCCTCCCTGCTTTGAACACACTTACACTATCATCTTTCCACTTCCAGAAGCAGTTCTAGAAGTCCTCTTTAATGTCTTTATTTGTAGTGTTGGAGCTGCCAGATGTCCCTCGCTGGGTGAGAATGTTTACCTTTCATGATCATTTTGATTTCAGGGAATAGCCAGATGTTGCATGGTGCCAGATCCAGTGAATAAAATAAATGAGGCTATTTTCACGAGCCTGCCTTTCTGTCGGATGGCATTCCGCAGCAACATTCACCTTCTTTTTTATCATCTCTCCAAAAAAAGGACTCCCAGGACTGTTTCCGAAAGTGGCAAGAATGACGGGGTAAGTGTGTTTGAAGTGAGAGGGAGTATTTTGAGAGGGATAGTGGCAATGTGTCTTTTGTTGTAATAAATTTTTAAAAATGAAATACCGTAATTTTTGATTGTCCCTTGCACTTCCATTGTCAGTGAAAAATACTGTG
>RJWT010012506.1:0-22390 GCA_004365215.1 Cuniculus paca
GTTTCATGGTTTTCAATGTACAAGTCTTCACTTCCTTGCTGAAGTTCATTTTTAAGTATTTTATTGTGTTTGGTGCTATTGTAAATGGAATTTTTTTCCTATTTTCTTTTCTGACTATAGTGTTAGTTTATACAAACACAGCTGATTTTCACATGGTGGTTTTGTGTCTGTAACTTCACTGAATTTGTTTGTTAATTCTAACATTTGTTTTAAGCCACATAGGAAGCTTAGGATTTCTGCATATAAGATCATATCAATTGTAGTCAGATTGTTTTTAACTTTTTGCTTTACACGCCTTTAAATTCTTCTTCTTTTTTTTTTTGCTTAATTGTTCTGGCTGTCATCCAATAATACAATGATTAAGAATGATGTTGGTAAACACCCTCACCTTGTTCCTAAGCTTAGAAAGAAGCTTTCAATTATTCAGTTATTCACCACAGAATAAGATATTAGATATGGGTTTTTCATGTCTACCCTTCATTTTCTTGGGTTAATTTCCTCCCACTCCTAGGATTTTAAGTGTTGTTGTTTTTTTTATCATGAAAGTACATTGAATCTTGTCAAATATTTTTCTGTAGTTGAGATGATTGTGTGAATTACGTCTTTCATTTTGTTAATGTGGCATATTATCTTGACTGATTTCATATGTTGAACATCCTTGCATTATTCTAGAATAAATCCAACTTGCTCATACTATATAATCTTTTAATGTGCTTTTAAATTTGGTTTGCAAGAATTTTGATGAGATTGTTTCCATAAATTGGTCTTTACTTTTATTTTCTTATAATATCTTTGTTTGAGTTTGATATCAAGGGAATGTTCAGAGAAAAACTTTAGAAGCATATCAATCTCCCGTCTCCCCACTTTATTTTCATAGAGTTTAATTAAGCCAGACGTGGTGGCACACTCCTGTAATCCCAGCACTCGGAGGCTGAGGGAGGAGGATTGCTGCGAGTTCAAGACCAACCTGGGCTACAAGATGAGCCCAAGGTCACCCTAAACTGCGTAGCGAGACCCTGTCTCAAAAAGATGAAAAAAAAAAGTTTAATTAAGAAGAATTAGTGTTAATTGTTCTTTAAATTTTTGTCAGAATTCCCCCATAAGTCTATATAGTCCTGAGATCTTATTTATAGGGAGGCTTTGACTACTGATTTGATGCCCTTACTAGCCTAAGGTTTATTCATTTTTTAAAACTTCTTCATGATTCAGACTTGGAATATTAAATATTTCTAGAAATTTATACATTTGTTTTATATTATTCAATTTGTTGGCATATTTCAGTAGGCACCTAAAACCAATAATCTCCTGCTATTGCTACTGGTAACATATGAGACTATCTGTATTATGATTTTTTTATTTTATTTTAAAGAGGATAAAACCAAAGAAAATAAAACAGAATAAAACCAATCAGAACAAACCAGAGTAAGTGATACAGGACTTCACAACATTACAAAATCAACAATAGTTACCATAATGCCTTTTGTTGTCTTCAGAATAGCTGCAGATACTTTCAAACATAGTAAAAATCAAACAGAACAGAATAGAATAGAAATAATAAAAACAAAACAATGGATACAATAAAAGACTACAAAACAAGACAATAGTAAATTCAAAACGGCTACCATATATATCTTGCTATCTTTGAAATAGCTGCTCATATCACTGGGTATAACATAATCAAACAAAGCAATAAAACCCAACCCAACAAAACAGTAAACAGTGTAGAACTTCAGAGCAAGACTATAGGGAATCAACAATGGCTACCACCCTCAGAAGGAGACACCACCCGATGCCACACTGCATAACACTATCTTCTGAACAGATGATCAGACCATTGGCCCTAGACCTGCAAGGTCAGTAAATCACAAAGCACCACAGGCATCCAATTGCATTTCAACTTAATAGCTATCATCAGAGCCTGTGTTTCTCTGGATCAGCCAGTCGCTGGGGGGTGGGACTGGCACTTTTGTTTGCCAGCACATGAGCTGAAGGAGCTGGGATCTAACTGTCGCCCTGCCAGTGGTGGGACAAGGCTTGGCTCTGGATGTTCCTGTCTGGCAGAGGCCCATGCATGGCACTGTTTCCCGCAGGGCAAGGCTAGTTCTCCCTCCCTATGGTCCACGCTGACACTGGGAAAGGCTTGGCTCTGGATTTGTATTATGATTTTTTTCATCTGCACTGTATTTTATAATTTTTTACATATTTAATGCAAAAATTGTACATGAACCAGTACTTTGAATAAATATGACCATTTCGTACGTATTTGATGTCTAATATCCTAAAGGTAAATCATCACTTTGAATAGAGGTTAGAGATAATGGTAATGGTGATATGACATGCTACGTAATACTTTTAGAACAATGATTAGAAAAAAATTGTTTTTGAGCCAATGTCTCACTATGCAGCTCAGGCTGACCTTGAACTCACCATATAGTCCTGGCTAACCTCAAACTCATGGTGATCCTCTTGCCTCAGCCTCTTGAATGCTAGGATTACAGGGATGTGCCAACACACTGGCTAGAAAATATTTTCTTGAGGTATAAAATATTTTGTAAGGTAGCATCACTGAACTTACTCTCCTAAGAATGTCTTTCCAAGTGAAAACTGAAGCAGAAAAGGTTGCTTTTGTATAGTAAAAGCTGGATTATGGCATGAGGATTACAGATCACACAAATCAAATTAATCAAGTAAATTTTATTTACTCTTAAATTATAGATATATGTGAATTTATATGTATTAAATTTTCTGTCTTCAACTTGCAATGCATCTTTGTTAGTATCCTTTCTTTAGAGTAAGGGAATGAATTAGACAATAATACGAGGAATTAGGGCCACTGTGGGCCATGTATAACACAGATAATCCACACACATTGAAAGATTAGGTTTATGTCCATAAATATATATATATATACATATATATACACATACATATATTCAGGAAGAGAAGAAAAAAGTAGAAGGCATACCTTAAAATATACATATTTTGTAAATTAAAAATATACCTTCGGGCCTAGGAGAAATTTCTAGCTATGATGATATGAAAAAGTCAGAAAATCCTGCCTTCATAAAGTAAGTATAAAACTGGGCAAAATTGTCACAAACGTGTCTAAGGTTTGGGAAGTGACCAAAAAGCAAGCTACAAATTGAGAAGTATTTATTCTTGAAATTGCTAGGGTTTAGGGTAAAAACAACAGGAACCTTTGACCTTTTTGCCTGAGGGTATTCCCATCCATATAAGCTCCTTGATTCATTTGATAATCAAAACAGGGCAGGGCATAAAATCAACAATTTTGCTCCCAGAGGGAAGAGACCTGCTTTAGGATGGGAAGAAACACTGGAACGGCAAACACTACAGAGAAAAAATGAGAAAAGTTCACAGCTTTCCTAGTTTGAGGTTATGCTCCTATTCGGACCAAGCAATGCACAGACAGAAATTCTGTGAAGAGATTCTGGAAAAGACAGCACCATTCAAAGGTTGTAAAAGTGCTCTACTTATCCTTGGTTAACTGGTAAACTATAGGCACACAAAATGGAAACCTGAAAGAGCTAAAGTTTAAAACAAAGATGACTTAAGAACTTGCTGACTTTGAACATGAGTCTCAAACCAAATGTGTATTGATTGCTAGAAGATGGAAGACATGCATTGAAATCGTTTGAGCACAACCTTTACCCAGATTATTGGCTGATCACTAACTTACACCAAAACAAAGTCAATCCTTAGTAAGTTAGGCTAAAATGTAACAGTGGAAGTAAAAAACTAAGCAGAGACATCAGCAGCTGTCTATATGATGAGAGATTTTTATATTTTAAACCTATACAAGATACAAAAAGAAAAAGGGAAAAAAATCAAAACTCACCTTTAGAACAATATATTCTCTATTACAATATATAAAATAATCAATTTTCAACCAAAATTACATAAATTCGAAAAAAAAAATGGCCCATACAGATGAGAAAAAAAGCAGGCAATATAGACAATGATTTTAACTTGTGTTCAATTGAAGCAAGAAATTAGAGCATGGCAACTTGGCTGGGCAAGTGGATGTGACCTGGCAATCACAGAAATTCAAGAGACATGTGCCCATTAGAAGACATTCTAATGGCTAATTAACTCATAAAAAGCAGCTCAACCTGGAACCAGTTAAAAAGAACTGGCCTCAAGGCTTCTAGCGAAACTAAGGCAGACTGTTGATAGGAAGGCCTAGGCTTGAAGTCACCCTGGAGAGTAAGGATAAGAAAGACTGCTGCCATTAACCTTATGGCCACGGTGTTCACTCTCTCACCCTGCAGAGCCTACTTTTTTTCCTTCTTTTAATTGGCCCACTCTTGCTCTGAAAAACATCTTTCTTTACCTACCGTTAATAAATGTAAAACCTCAGTATCTTTTGGACTTGCTTTGACCAATTGTTTGCTCAGGACAGAAAGAACCTGGAAACTACTTCTAGAAGGAAACTCCAGAACGCCAGAACATGGTAATACAATCAATTAAAATATCACAACACCCAACAAATAGAGAATCTCAGTGGAGAATACATTACCCAAAGAGGCAATTGGAAATTCTGGAATTAATAATGTAATAATCAAAACCCAAATGCCTAAGATAGACTCAACAGCAAAGAGATTACAGAAGAAAGAACCAATGAACTTAAAGACGGGTTAATCTAAAAAATGAAAAGCAATGAAGACAAATGAAGACACTTATACTAGTAGATAAGACTAAATATTCAACATTCAAGTAGTGGGATTCTTGAAAGTATAAAGGAAAGAGCAAAAGACAGAGATCCTGTAACCACCCCAGTGGGTTTAATTAAAGAAACTGACAAACTGATCCTAAAACTTACTGTGTAAAAGTCTAAAAGACCTAGAATAATCAAAGGTATTTTTGAAAGAATATAGTTATACTGATTAAAAATTTTTCAATAAATGTATAATAATCAAAACAGTATGGTGCTGGCCTAAAGACAGAAGGATCAATTCATAGAATTAAATAGCTGGTCTAGAAATAAACCCTTACTTTTATAGCCAACTGATTTCAACGAGTGTACAAAAACAATTCCATGAATAAAGGGTAGTCTTTTTAACAAATTGCACTAAAAGAATCAGACAGCTACTTTTTGAATTTAGACTTTTAAATCATCCTATATACAAAAATTAACTCAAAATGTAAAAGTTAATACTATAAGCCTCATAGAATAAGGTAATTTTTGTGATCTTCTGTTAACCAAATATGTCTTAAGTATGATATGAAAAATATAATCCATAATAGAAAAACGTAAATTGCAACATCAACCACAGAAAACTTTTTTTCTAAAATACACCATTAATAAAGTGAAAATATAAGCCACGGACTTAGAGAAAATATTTGCTAATCATTTATCTTATAAAAGACTTACAGAACACTTAACTCTTCCAACTCAATCAATAATACAAAAAGGAAAGCCTCCAAAATTTGGGGGAGGGAAGATTTGAATTGATAATTTAACAAAGAAGACATTCTAATGGCTAATTAGCTCATAAAAAGCAGCTCAACAACATTAGTCATTAGAGAAATGTAAATTAAATCACAATGAAATACACTACTGGAATGGCTATAATCCAACAAACTAATAATACCAAGCACTGGTGAAGATGTGGAAAAACAGAAATCTTCATGTGTTGCTTGTGGGGATGTAAAATGGCATAGATACTTCGGAAAATAGCTTGAAAATTTCTTGAGTAAACATATTTATCTTACAGTCTAGCAATTCCATTCCAAGATACTTATCAAAGAGTATTAAAAGTATCTGTCCATACAAATACTTATGTTTATATGGTCATAGCAGCAATAATAGCCCCAAACTGGAAACAATTCAAATGTTCTTCACCTGTTAAACTGATTTAAAAAAAAATGTGGTATGCCTAACAATGGAATACTCTACAACAACAAAAATAAATATACTACTGCCAATACAAGTAAAATTTAAAAATACTACACTAATTTAAAGTAACTATATGCACACAAAAGCATGTAAGATTTCTTTTGTATGAAATTGCTCAGAAAGGCAATTTATAGAAAGTGTATTAGTCAGCTTTCCAGTTATTGATTCACGATACCCAACACTGTCAACTTAAAGAAGGAAAACGTTAATTGATTCACATTTTCATTCTACAATTGGCAGACAGAAACATCATGCAGGAAGGACATAGAGGAGCAAAGCTACCCAGATCAAGGTGGCTGAGAAATAGCAGGAGAACACTGCCAGAAAGGAGCAGACATGAGGCCATATATAGTACCCAAGGCCACACCTACATGACCCACCCAAACACACCAAGAATCATGCTTTACTAACACATCCTAATGCAACAAAGTTGACGTCAGGATTAATAGCCACAGACAGAAAGAAAGTAGTTGTCCGAGAGTAAATTTGGGCATGAAAACTGACTAGAAAATGGCCCTAGGTATCTTCTCATGGTAGTTAAAGTATGTTCAAATTGGATTGTTGTGGTAATTATACAACTTATAAAATTTCTTAAAATCACTGAATTGTATTTACAGAGGATTAAAATGTATTTACAATCGAGTAAATTATATGTAAACTATACCTTTATAAAAATATATTCATAATTTATTAACTTTTTCATCTTCACCTTCTTCGAAGGCAAATCCCACACCCCACACTTCTAATTGTGTATCTCAAGGCCCTTGAAAAAATCATGGTAATAACAATCACTGTACTCTTTTATTTTTCTATTCACTAATCCACTTCAAAGTTATGAAATTTCTCTTGCAAAGAAAAACAGGATTTCCTTACTTACCATGTGCCATTTAAGAATTAATATTCATGTGTTTCTGATATTTTGAAGGTGGTATCACCTCCTCATAGATTTGATAAGGTTCTTGATATTATCTAATCTTATCTGCAAGCAATACTAGCAGAAGTCATACTAAAACTCAGGTCTGTCTGCCTATAGCCCTCTTGCCTTTAACCAACATCCCCTATATCTCTCTGAGCTTCCTCCTTACCATGTTCCAGCATGGTCCCTCTGGTACCCCCCCACAACACTAGGCTCATGAGGGGACTTTATTACCCCAACACCCATCAGTATACATCAGTATCTGCAAATAATAGAAAATAGTGCCAAGCTCTTATTTTTAATATTACTGAATTCATGTATCAAATGAAGATTTTCTTCAAGATGCCAAATTTTAACCTGAACAAATGAGTTAATGATTCAAGTAACTCCCCAACACTACAAATTGAATATAACATCAGTGAAAATTTAAAAATAACAAGATAATACTTCACTAATTTATATATTCATGTTTATTTACAAAAGAATTTGTCAGGCAAATTATTGATTTCTCAGAAATTCTTTGAAGCCGATATAATTAGCCTTGTTTTACTGATGGCAGAAATAAGTTTGACGTACTGTTCTAAATATAGATGTAAATGGAAGTAAATGGTAAATTTATGTCTTAACTCTAAATTCACTCTTTAAAATTTAGTCTTTGAACTGGGTGTGGTGCCTGTAATTTCATTGCTCAGGAGGCCGAGGCAGGAGGATCACTGCAAGTTTGAGGCCAGCCTGTGGTACATAGTAAGTTCAAGGCCATTCTGAACTACATAGTGAGAGTCTGTCTCAAGAAGAAGAAAAGAAAAGAAAAGAAAAGAAAAGAAAAGAAAAGAAAAGAAAAGAAAAGAAAAGAAGCCACTGAACCAATTCAGAGTTTCTCATTGAAAGATTGGGTTATAGTGATTTCTTCTCTACTGGGAAAAGTTGAAATGTCCTTCTTTTACAGTCCAACTCTGAGTTTTGACAGCAGAGCAGCTATTTATAGTGGAATATTTGGTGAAACCTGTGCTTGTGCTCCCATATTAGCATAATCAGCACAGACCCACGAGTGTCTGCTCACTCCAAGTATGATACGCTCATCACGTGTCATCATTATGATGTATTTGTATTTCTTTCCTGCTACAAGTGTAAGGGGTCTTTGGGGGATGCCTATTATCTCCATAGATATTAAGGTTGAAATTTAGCATTGCTGCACTTTCTTATTAAAAACAAATACAAGTCAATTCTTCCAAATAACTAGCAAATTTAGTAATTATGACCTGTTGTTGGGACTAATTACTTATTTACATACTAAGATTCTAGTTTTCTTATAGGCACTGCCTGCCAATATTTCAGATCTCTTAAGTACACACCATCTGGTCTGTTTCCCAGTTGTATGGCCAGTATGTGTTTTTGCAAACTCCTGTAAAGTCCACTGTGTGACTTTGTCCTTTCCAAAGGACTGGCCACAGCAGTGACAGAACACAGCCACAGAGGAAGACTTTCTTCTTGGGTTAGACAACTCAGGATCAGGAAGGTAGTTATTTGTTCAAGTGCTTGAATTTCTCAAAGGAGGCATGGATTAATAAAGTTTTCACTTGACAGTTATAATTAAGGAATGATGTATTACTTAAGCTAGCAAATGATTATTCTATAGAATAAAAATCAAATCAAGACATTGAATAATGAAGCTAAAAACCAGTTTCTCTTGCTATGGACATTATTTTAATTACTTATTTTACTTGTCTTTATTATAATTAATAGCTCTATTATTTGAGAGATTGATATGTGCTGAGCATTTTACCATTCATTATTTCACATAAGTTTTTCCTTTCTATTAAAAAGTATGAAGGTATATGACTATCCCCATTATAAGTATGACTTAGCGAAGATTTAACAGGAGGCTGAATTCATGTGACAAATAAAGTAGAAAAGTCAGGATTAGATTTCAAGTGTTTCTGATTCCAGCAAACTTACTTCTAGCTAATAAATGATAATATTCCAAATCCCAGATTTTATACTACATGCCTATATGTACCACATGGGTATACATGTCTCATCCACATTTGTTTTTGCACATGTACACACAGACATCTAAATAACCATGCATATCAGCTGCTATGTATCTTAAATGCCTTTTTTTCTTAGTGTTTTATTCCCCAAACAGGCATAGCTGTTTTAGAATGGTAATGGCTCTGCTCAAGGAGAGCCATGATACAAGGGACTGCAAAGACTCTAAAGGAGTTATTTCATTCCTTAGGGACTGTATTATGCATGTTATGAATGTTTAAGATAGAGTGCACGGTCTGTCATGTCAACTCTCATCTACTTCAGTGACAGATAATTTTTCTCCCAGCCCTAGTAGTTTGAATATATCAGCTACCAAAACTGGGACATTTTTCTTAGAGTTCAAATATACAAAGAAATCATGATGGAACCACAGAACAGAATTCAAGTGGCATTAAAACTCTGACTTAAACCCACAAAAACAAAGAAATGTAGTGTTCAGCTAAACAATTCAACAAGCATCAAAGTCCTTAATTCACTCTGAATAGTATTCTCTAATGCAACACCTAGACTCATATTTATCATTACTATGTGCAAGGTACTGTGCTAAATGCTATACATGAATTATCTCATTTACTCTTCACCATAGCACTATTAGACAGCAAAGATTATTATTTTCTTTTTTAATTTGAGAAAACTGAAGCTAAGAACGGTCAAGTTAACTTGTACAAGAGTACTCAGCTAGAAACAGACTGCTGAGCTCTAAATCAGACTTTATGGGCCAAGTGTATAACCTCAATACATACATGCACATTTAATATATTTGCATTAATGATGAGAGACCAAATGTTAGCACCAGGAAAATTCAAATTTACATGGACCAAATAGAAGAATATCTAGACATCAATTTGTCTGGCAAAATATTCAAAAGATGTTATTCATTTCTGAAACATACCCAGATTCTACAAAATATCTTTGCTAGGCTATTGATTCTCTAAATTATGGCCTCATATAACAGTTGTCTATTTTTTCTTGAGACTCTTGCTGAGATGAAAACAGCAAAAAGGAGATGTTTGAAAAGGAAAAAGAAAAATGCATCCTAGCATACTTTTACCTTTTTAGAAAAGAAAGTCCTATTTGATCCATTTGTGTTCTAGATTTGTACTGACAAAGAGCTGTGGTTAGAGTTGCATTGCCAACTCTAACCAACATATGTACCTTCAAACAAATCTTGAGATCATGCCCAAGAACAGTGATTGATTAGTATTGTCTGTCATGCCAGGGATATGACAGCATGCATGACTTATATTTGACAACTTTGCCCTAGACAAACAAATCTACACTCCTGAAATATACTCCAAAGTAGTCTGATCTATAAACATCTGAGGGAGGGAAGAAGAGCGGAGCATAGAAGGAGAGAGGGAAGGAAGGAAGAAATGAAAGAAGGAAGAGAGAGGAGGAGGAGAGGTGGAGGAAGAAGATGGAAAAGGAAGAAATGAAAGAAGAAAGGAAAGGAAGGTGGGATGGAAAGAAGAAGGAAAAGGGGTAGGCAGAGTGGAGGCAGGAAGGAAAGGACATAGGAGAACTATCTCGAACATTGATGAAAAGATAAATCAGTAGATAATGATCTGAAGTGTTCTGATGGATTAAAAATGAGAACACCAGGATGACCGAGTGGTGGATAAGGTGTTGGATTTAACATCCAATAAAAATGAGGATAAAACTGATAAACAATCATTGAGCTTTGCACTTACTTTGTGTTTCTATATCCATCAAATGGTCCTTTCCTAGCCCGGAAACAGCCTACTGGTCCTTGCAATCACAACTCTGCTCATATTTTCTTTCTGTTTTCCTATGTACCTATAGGCTTCCCATCCAAGTTCTGCCTCTTTGAAGCCTGGCACAAGTGCTCGGCCCATGTCCTGAAAGCTATCACTCAAGGGGCACCAGGGAATTTCACCTTTGGTGATTTCACTGCATTCACCAGGGTGGCCTTAAAGCTCACCGGATGAGAGAACTAAAGTTCACCTAACTTAGTGAAAAACTCAGGATTTAAACTCAAATTTCCACACTTCAGTTGTGCCGGGCTATTGTCTCTTCATCAGCCCAACACCATCTTTCACTGCCAAGTGTAAACTTGATTCAGTTTCTAGCAGACCCCTTTCGTTTCTCTTTCTCTGTATTTCATTTGAATAGATTGTCTTCCCAGTGAAGCTCTGGGGGCCGAGTGCTTCGAGAAGCAGCAGTGTTGGCACTGGGGAAGGAACAGAGTCAGCTGTTATGAAATCATGCTTCTGGTTCCAGCTCTGCCACATGCTAGCCAGGTAACCTCAGCTAAGTCATTCCTCAGAAACAGTTTCCTCATCCATAAAATGAGGTGAATAATTATCTCGTCTATTGTTCACGGTTGTTATAAGGACCAGGAAGGTATTATTATTGTAAACAGTATGTGATTTATTAAATGTTCCACATTCATGTATTGAGGCGATCTTTGGTTCCTTTCTGTTTCTCTTCAGCCTCAGTTTCATGGAGGTCACAAATTACCCGCATGCTGGAATTTTGTCCTTTAGCCTCACGACAGTTATTCCAACACATTACCCCTGACCCGTCTGAGCCTCCCCTCTGGACCTTGTCCCAGTGCCTTCACTCAAGAAGGCACTTCACAATATAAATATGACTCTAAATGCTACCCGTAGAGGATGTGTGCTGTTTCCCAGTCTTCATCAATGTTTATATTCTTAAGAAAGAAGAATTGTTTTAATACTTAGTACCATATGGCTGGCATAAGATGAAACTGCATTACCACTGTTCTTCCTAACTTGACTCTGAAGAAAAGGTAGTCCCCTACCTGCCAACATCTGAAAGCTATAAATAGTGAGAAAAAATAGAGAAACCCTAAAAGTGCATTGAAATGTATTGGATTTGGAGAGTTTCTTGGATGGCCTGAGTGGAAAAATATTTTGCTAAAAAATAGGGAGTGTTGCTACGACTGGCATCCAAGCAGACAGTTTAGTTAGTATTTACCCAGCCTGTGGCAAGCGAACACTCGGCTGTTTATTTCGGTGGAGGCAATGTTGGGAGACACTGTTTGTCTAGTCAGAAATGCCCTTTGAGACTGCAAAGCTACCTGTGACCAATTTTCAACTAAATTTATCTTTGGACTTTGTGCAAGTAATCCAACCTTAACCAAATCCTTTTGGTCTTCTATACAACCAAGTCACAGAATCCTCACCAAAAATCTCATCGTGTTGGCCCACAAGGCTGGCTTCTGATTATTCAGCCAAAACTGAATTTGAGACCTAAATATGAGCTCTGCATAAATAGACTGAGCTTTATTTCATGTAAGAAATAACTATCACTTATTAAAGAAAATAGACTGATATTTAACCATTTTCAAACATTTTTATCCCTTGCTCCATGGTAGAATAAATAACACATACTTTTGACCATTAATCGTTATAACTAGCTTCATTTCATGAAAGCAATTTATGTTTTACTTCATTTCTTACTTGAAAGCTCTGCTAAGGTTTTTAATAACTACTTTCATTGCCAATCTGACACTGACATGGTGAATACTTGAAAAATGTATTATTTTCACTTGCAGGCGCTTCAAGTGTATGTTCTTTTGATGAAACACAATAATTTAAAAGCTAGAATGGCTGTAATAAAGTGCAAAAATATGTTTCCAAAATTGTGACTAGTGATTACTGTTTGTTAATCAGCTTTATTTATTTTCATTGGCATTAATTTCCATGTGTAATCCTACAGTTTTTTGTTTGCTTTTTTTTTTTTCTTTTTTGGCTATTATATCAGGCTGCTCAATTTGAAAGACAATTATTCTGAGGCTGGTAAAATACTGAGCCTGGAACTGTGTAGTTCATAAATATTTGACAAGGGTAAATATAAGGCACAAGGATTTGTGAAATAAGGTCTTAATTTGGGGGATATTTTTACTCATTGTTTGACTTCTGTTTTGCTGTTTATTTTCACATCCTTACTTCTGCACTATCTAATGACTCAATTTTCTCAAAAATCCTGTGAATGATCATTATTATCCCAATTTATAGGCAATAAAATTCCACTTAGGAGAAGATTCTAGCACAGTAAGTCCCACGACGAAGCTTTATCCCAACCTGAGTCTGAGTCCCATGCCCAGGCTCTTTCTGCAGGGCCTCCAAGTCTCGGGAGGGCAGGAATCTGCAGCCCAAGCTTCCTGTCAAGTTGACAAATGTGTTAAATTCAAAGATAAAAGCCTCCATGTTCGGCTGTCAAGGGGTCAGTTCGCCTGAGCTTTAACATCCTCCTTAGTTCTGTTCCCATAGAACGGCTCTTCTTGAGCTTGTTGCTGCAGCAACATAGTTCAAACGTGAGGGAGTCCCAACTACAAAAGAGTTTGACAGTCGCGCTGATGTACATATAGGATGAGCCCTGCTTGAGCACGTCCCAGGGAGCTGGGTTTAATTTATGTGGGATTGCCCCAAACCAAAGTATCATCGTGTCCCAATTAATAGCCACTGCCTGATGACTAAGGCACAGGGAAACTACTACTTGGTATTAATCCAGGAGAAAGAACTGAAAATTCCACACATGAAAAAAAAGATACACGGTGAAAATAAAGGAAATTGTGAGAAAAGCACTGAATCGCTTGCTTTTACCTCCAATTTGTTGTTCAGTGGTCTCTTGATAACTTGCTTGCTGAAAGCCTCATACTATAAATTTAATATTTTAAAATAATGATGATTAAATGATTAATCTTAAGAATTTTTTCCTAAACACACATCGCTGGAAGTTTTAAAATTATAACCTAATACCTCTTCAACAACATGAAAGTGTAATAAATGAAGGGTTGGCATCTATTTCTTGGCTCTTGAATGTCAATATTAAGGACAAACTAAAATCTGACTATATTGTCAGATGCCACTACTGTCCCAGTGATAGAAAGAGAAACCACATAGAGGAATGTGGAGCATACAGAAGGAAGGGTAAAGTTAGGGACTGAGTATGCAATCCCAGTATGAGAAAATGGCAGAACATAACAGAAAGTTCGGGCTTTGACACCAAACAAATCTAAGCCCAATCTCAGCTCAGAAATGTACAAGATCTAGGTTAGGCAGTGAATTAGTGAACCTGTCTGAACATTAATTTCTCATTGACAAAAATATTGCTCATAAAGATATTAAGAGGAATAAAAAGGTAAAAGTGGTAGGTTTCATCATATTCTCTTACAGCCTAGTAGGAAACTTTAGGCATCCCAGTGTAGGAGCCTTCCTGCTGCACCTCTTTTAGAGAAAGGCCACCTGTTCAAGATAGAATTGACACAGTAACGAAGTGGCCATCGTTCTCTTCTTAGTTATAATCAAACACTATTCTTAAATCTAGCCAATGTTTACTTCACCTTGACTTCAAAATAAGCCTCTTAAAGCATGAGGTTAAGACTGCACACGAGGCATGCTTGGGGGACAAGCCCTGACAGTTCCAGGGTCTGTGGTCCATGTTTCCAATACTGCTATCTACCAACCCCTGAGTCTTTCCTAACAAGAAAAGCGCATAGGTTCTCCCACCCCTAAACTCTTGAGAGTACCCTGGATTTTTATGTCTGCTTTCTACTTATAAAAGTATTGCATAGTCAAAGACGTACAATTTGAAAGATGTGGGGAGAAAGTCTGAAGTTTCAACCCAACTATTAACACATTGGTATATACATCCTTCTGCTATTCCTCATCCATGCATGAGTATATATTTTTCATGAAAGGAGTATCCTTCTACAGACATCATTTAGGTCTCTTTGTTCAGTGTACTTAGAAGATAGAGATACAAGAGCTCAGGGACTTATCACCCTCTGGGATAATATGACAAGACAGACTTACAGAGAGGTAAGTGAATTAGATTCCCCCCCACACCCTGTATAATCAAATATAATTACACAGACTTGCTAATTTGGGAAATCAAGCTTCTGATCAAATTTTCATTATCATTTTTAATATTAAGAGTGCTTCTTGAATCTTAAAAATATGGGGAGTAGTTTAGGTTTATCTATTTCAATGATCATTAATATCAAAAAGGCATAATCCTATATTCATCTATAAATATCCCCAAAATATTAATGGTTTTTCTAGTCTCTGTTGGAATACAGAGACACTAAGTTTCTGTGATACACCTAGAAATACTCATCTAATACCTCCATCCATAAAAGGGAAACAGGCTAGTTTTATAGAGTCAGGAATTATCAGTTCATCTTAGCTGCTTACTCCCAAGAAGACAAATCAATATGGAGAAGCAGGTCCAAGAGCACAATCCAGTATCCAAGTTTGACAGGCTCAGGGGAGAATCTGGCAACCAAAAATTCAGGAGGGCAGATGACATGTGGTACCCCAAACCTGTGGCCTCTCTAATTCCCACTCAGAGTACTTACGGGAAGGGTCTGCATCAGAATCATCATCTAGGTGCTCCATGACCTTTCTCAGAGACTGGTATATCCTACTAATGCCTTTATTGTTTGGTTTCAAATATCCTCCAAAGCCAGGTGTTAAAGATGTGGTCACCTGCCTGTGGCACTATTAAGGTGTGGCAGAACCTTTAGGGATACAGAGCCTAGTAGAAAGAAGTTGGTAGGGGGGTTGAAGAGGATATCAGAATCTTGGCCTCCTCCTTTCTCTATCGTCACTTCCTAGCCACCATGAAGTGAGCAATTTTTGTCCTCCATGCACTTCCGTCATGATGTCCTGCCTCTCCACATGCCCAAAAGCAACAGGGCCAAGCAGACATGAACTGAAACTTCTTAAAACTTAAGCCAAAACAAACTTCTCCTCTTATAAATCAATTTCCTCTGTTATTTTGTCACCACAGTGGAAAGCTGACTAACCCAAACCCTACCTAGGGGTTCGCATGTACTTTTTCTGTTCCTCACTTTGTTCTCAATCTATGTAATCTCATTCAACTCTCAGGAAATCCCATTATGATGACAATTGCTAACTACACTGTGAAGAGAATAACTAAACCCCACAGAAGCAGTGAGTTTGTTGCCCTAGAGCAAGGATTCATTTATTTATTCAAACATTAGCTGAATGCCCACCACATACCAAGTACATCTGGATGCTGGGAGTAGAGTCCCTACTTTTATGAGTTATCTCATTCCGGAGGTCAAGCTAAGATGGAAAAATAAAGAAATCAAGTAAATATACAAGGTAAATCTAGAGAGAATTAGGTGTCACAAAGTTGAAACATTGTAATAACATTCTAGAAACTAACTGAGGCTGCAGGGACTGATTTAGATGGGATAGTCAGGAAAGCTTCCTCCAAAAAGGAAAATTTCAGGTAAAATTTACATGAAGAGAAAGATCCAGAAATGTGATGATCTGAGGGAAAAGACCAAGTGAGTACAAAGGCCCTAGGGCAGGAAGAGACTTGACATGCTTGAAAAGAGAAAAGAAGGCAACTGTCTCCAGAGTGACTTTTATACATAAAAATCAAGAACAATGAACAGTGATGATAGACACAGGCCATGTCCAAATTAGACTGATCCTTCAAGGTGATGGTAAAGAGTTAGGATTTTATTCCAAGTGTGAAGAAAACCTTTTGAAAGATTTGAAGCAAGACAGAAATAAGATCTGAATCCTATATTTTAGAGATAAAAAATCTATCTTTGCTCTAAAATCTTTACTCTTCACCTTAGGGCAATAATGTGTTCCAAAGACTGGGGTGTCCAATTGGTGCAGAATGAAGGAATAACAATGCCATAGTTCAAGAGGTAGCAGTGAGCCTATGGATGAGACGATAACTGGAATCCAAAACAAGTGTGGCCCATTAAAGATGGTTTGCTTTAGAGGAATGGATTGCTCAGTGGTTTCCTGGACCACTCATCAGTGGAAGATGCAGAACCTAAGCAAAGTCAGTTGACATAAAGCCCACCAACACCTAGTTCTTGGATGGACAACTGGACTACATAATTGAGAATTAGAACGGGAATGAGGGTAAGTAGATAAGGCAAAAGCCCAGAATTTGTGGCTTCTAAGGGGAAGGAAGGAAGGGAAGGAGGCCTCTGGAAAAGAGACTTGGAGAAGCAAAAATAGAACTCAGGGACTGAAGCGTGAGCACCTTGACCAGTGCTGCCTGTTCTCCTGGTCTGATTAGCTTGAGGGAAATATTGTGTAGAACCTGGAGACAGCCACGTTTTGTTCTATCTTTGGGTGAGACAAAGTAGCTACTACTCTTAGGAAATGGGGAAAGAAAAGACAAAGCAAGTTGGGAAGGAAGAAAGCTCTAGCATCTTTTTTCCTTAATTTTGTTGGATTCTTATTAATCATCTCTATTTTCCCAAAGTACACATCGTGTTTATTTAACAGGCGACTGAGATTTTATAGGATTATTGAAGTCACAAAATCTACAGGCAAATTCTGTTGTGTGTACTGAGTAAACTTGAGGTAATTTCATAAATCTAATAAATTTCTTATTCTCCCTTCTCAGGCTTTTCTGTTCTGTTCTTTCTCAATCTTTCTCTGTCACTTAAATTCTCATTCTTTCTCCTTCCTTCATTTTCTCTCTTCCCATTCCTCTCTCATTTGCCCTTTGTATGTTTGTATGTGGGTAAGAAAAAAAAATGTAGCAAAAACTTTTTCAGGGAATCAATATGAACTTGTATTTTCTATGAGTTTATCTTTTGTATTTCTTTGAATATGAGAGCAACCTTTGTCTTTCTCTAAGCTTCAAGAGCATTTTATATTACACAAAATTTATGTTTTAAACTACTGAAAATAATTTCTGCTCAGTGATTCATTCATCTTTTTTGTAAGTTCTTTCATTATGTGAGCATAACTCACTTGGATCTCAAAACATGGGTTCTCTATCGCTTTCACTGACTTGTGTTTCAATTTCCTCTTAATGATGTTTCTTTTATGCTATTTAGTTTGAAGAGCCTTGCGAGAGAACAGTAAAAGGAAAATAAGAGATGAGAAGTTCTGCTTTCTGTGTGTCATCTGTTAACGTTGCACCATCTGCCTCAGGCAACTGGCCTATTCCTTCCCTGTTTTTCTGGGTAGTAAACAGATTTACTCAAAGGAAAAAAGGCAGGGAAGAACAAAGACTGGGTTGCACCAGGGGTGAGGATGGGAATGGACTAGATCAACACCCATTGGTGCAAAATCACAGATCGTTTACCCCATATTACTGTTGGGTCTCCCTTTATAGCTGCCACCAAAATTCTTAAGAGGAATAGGGGTAATGCTGGACAATAGTAGTTGACTTTGTCTATGAATGCCACACCGATCTTAAAACTTTCAAAACCGGGCTCAATCAACTCTCCACTGCAGCCTGCTTTTAGCTACCGACTTTCCCATCCACATACATCCCCTTCCCAAAATTTACAGCCAGTCCCTCCTTTGTGTCACACCAGCACATTGCACCAACCTCTCCTGCAAGTCTATCTCACTGTAATGTACTATTCCTTATGTCTGTTTCTTTGATGATTGGAATTCGTATATTAACTGGCTAAGGTTACTGCAACAACTTACAGAAACTGTCAATTACTAACATTGGCAATGTATTGTTTGACACTTTCTGAGGCTATGGATCTGAGAGTGAGAGGGCAGGAGGGTTGGTTCCTTCTGAGAGGAAGAATCTGTTTCTTATCTCCCCCTTGGCCTCCCTCTGGGGTTGCTGGCAATCCTCAGTGTTCCTCGACTTGTCTAGGCATCAGGCTGATCACTGCCTTCTCCCTATGGTATCCCATATCTCTTCCTGTGATATTCTTTGCATAACTTTCATATCACCTCACCTTCGCCAATTACAGCAGCAGTGATCCTATTTATCAGTAAGTGCGTAGTCAGAGATACTAAAGGCTAGCACTTCAACGTATGAATTGCAGTTAACTTCTTGAGTCTAGTTTTTATTCTTCCTTTGACTCTCTTAAGGAAAAATACAATCTTTTCATCATTAAACTGCTCAAACTTTGTTACTCCAAGTTTAGGGGACAAACAGGGTACCATAGAAATTCATAGTCCTTTAGCAGAATTTTAAAGGAATGACACAAGAATGCTTCCAAATCCTATCCAGACCTCCTACTGGGCCCCTCACTGTGTCTTCTTATGAGTCCTCCCTCTGTTCCTCGTGGTCAGTAGCTCTCCTCTGTCTCACACCCCTCCCTCCCCAGAACTGGGCTGTGCACGGTGTTCCACAAACTGTTCTTGTTCTGTTCCGACTGCCCCCGCCTTACTGTCCTAAGAAGTAATGTTCTTCCTCTTCCTTCCCTCTGTTTGTTACTGTGTGAGTGCACAAATATGCTACATTCTATGGAGCCTGAGCTACTATCATACACTGACAACACTTCTGTTGTTACTTGTGGATTAAGCTGCCTATTCTACAAACATTTCTCTTGGAGCAGATGTAGAGTTTACTATTGCAATCAAAACTTACAACAAAGGCAATCTGATATAAATGTAATGACATGTATAATGAGTATTATGTTGCTATGCGTTCATAAACCATAAACAGCTCAAATAAATGCCATTCAGTACTTAATTTTTACATAGGCAATGTAAACATGTAGTGTTTAAACTCCTTTTAGAGAAACTATAATTAATATTCAGGCAAATCAACATTTCCCCAACCACATATGATTTGAGCAACAAAGTTCCTAGATTTCACTCCCCAGTAATTATTATCCAACTGCATTTGAGGGCCTACTTTATGCTAAGCATTAGGCCAGTGCTGTAGACACAGGGCAAGTGGCAGCATCAACTCCATCATCCAGCAACCAGCGTTGTTTAATTCTCATTGCCCACCCGCAGCATTCAGGGCCGATGATCCTTGGGTCCCACTGCTGCCCTCCCATCTCCCCATTTCACTCACTGACAAACGTTGCCTGTCCTCCGGACAGTCCCTGCACTCCTGATCTCTGCCCCGAAACTCCAGCCTAAGGCTCCAAGTCCATAGTAACTGCTATACACAGCCATTTTGGGTTATAAATTAAATAGAGCATCGATAGAATTATGTGTCTGGTCTCAGAAAAGAGTACACACACACACACACACACACACACACACACGCACATCAAGAGTTATAGTGGAAAAGGCTGCAGATCCTTAGGGACAAAAAGTACAGGGGAAGACAGGACAGGGCTAGGAGAAGACCAAGAATGGGGCAAGAGAGGGTCAGTTCGCCCTGTGCACATGAGCTTAGGCAATCCCTATAGGTTAAAGAACTCTCCTCACTGGGCAAGGGATGGGGCAGGCATTTCCTCTGAGCAGAACTAAGAGATCTCAATGTTGGGGCAGAGATAATAAAACACATAATAGCATGTCTTGCTTGTTATGAGACAAGACTATGCTAAGCCCTAAATCCGATCTTTTGTTTAGATTTCACTGTCACACTCTTAAATACTTGGTACTGATATTTAGCAGGTAACAGAATTGAGATATATGTATCCAAAATCAACAATGGCAAAACAAGGCTTTGATAGTAGGTCTTCCCAAATTCAAGCCCAATATTCTTAACAGCTCCACTCTACTGACTTTGTGAAAAACATCTAAATTGCTGTGATAGTTCAACTTGCACCAAACTGCAGCATGATCTTAGCCACGAAGAAATTATACTCTCTGCCCCTTCCTTATCACTTGCTTTCTGCATCTTATAATGCAACCAAAGATCTTTTTAAATAAAAGGAGTTGAAGAGAAATAAGCCAACCATGTAAATAAGATTTTATTCAAATATAAATAGGGGCAGTGTTGAAATCAAAAGGGAGGCTGTCTCCTGTGAAAGATTTCAGGAAGTAGCCCGATGAAACCAAAGATAGAACTCACTGAGCTGACCATTTTACCAAATCTAGCCATATTTGTATGCAACCAATCAGACGCAAATGGAGTCTGGACCCGTGGGCTCCTCCTTCTCCATCTGGGCTCCTGGGCCTCACAGCCAGGTGCAGATGGCCTGCTGAGGAGCTTGGCTTTCAGCATTGAGGTAGGCAGTGAGAGCCTAGCTCAGCTTGCAAGGAAGGGAGGGCATCGCAGTAAAAAGAAAAAAACTCTTTTTCCTGTTAACTATGTTCAGAAGAATCCAAGGGACAGGCTCTAACATGACCAATGAACCTGAGATCTGAATTTCTAATACCCCAATTCCTTCTCTTTCTCTTATACTGACAGATAGTTAGTGACTTGGACTTCACATACAACCACACTTTCGGGTTAGTAGGATTCAAAATACTGCCTGCAGTTAAGTAACCACCTGTTTAATGGATAGTAAATGGACATTAATTCAAAGGTTCGAATAAAAATTTTTGGCTCAGTGTTCGTGCCTCGCTCACAAGGTCTTCATTCATCATCCTGGTGAATTTATCAAGGTTCAGCACACTGCTGGGAACTGAGCCAGCTCAGATATACGAATTGTCAGCACATCTCTTTCGGGAACAACTCTCATTTACCAAGCTCACAGGGTAGATATATAAACCTGGTGCCAATTTATTACGAGTGAAGAGCAGTGACCATCCTAAGGGCGGAAGGGCTTCAAGTTCATATTACCACAACACTTCTCGTGGAGAGCACATTTTCACGTGAGCCAAATCACACTGCAAAGAATATTTGGTTGCCTAGAAATCAGAATACGGTTTCAAAAAGAGCAAATACATAATTGCATCAGGTTAAGATACAACCACCCATAAAGAGTAGCCCTTCCGCTGAGGTTTCTCTTCCAAGGGTGCATCATATTTGGATGTGTAAACAGGCGTTGGCAAGGTTATATCCAAAACTCTGTGTGTGTGTGTGTGTGTGTGTGTGTGCGCGCGTGCTTTCATGGCTGACCAATGTTTTTACATGTCTTTTCCCTCCTTAGATATAAATCATTTTATCTGAGTTCAATCAAATTCTGCAGCCCTAGGAGATACTCTTTTTAAGGTAACATCTCGACTTTTATCCGTCATTTGTTTATCTTAAAAGTAAATTCTCTGATTATGTTATTCTCTTCTTAAATAAAGCCTTTCCAAGCTGTCGGAAAAAAAATTTATGTAAACTTTCATATGCTGGTAACAGTACGCACATCATCAGGGAAAAGAAAAATATGAGAAGCGGAATAGTAAGACAAAATTACTTTCCCTGACAAAACAAGAATTCAGTATTGTTAGACTGTACCTATATTTTATCACTCATTCATGTACTCATTCTTTCATTCCCTCAGCATCTATTAAGAACCTAATATTGGCTGGACATATTCTGGGCCCAGGGAAACAGTAATAAACTAAAGTCTCTGCTTCTAAGAACTTTAAGTTCAATGAGAAATGGCAGAAAGACTTGCAAATCAAACCAAATAAAAGAAACAAAGCAGGTAATGGCAAGTGACCAGATGGAAATAAAACATGTCTTAGGGAGTGATTGGATAAGGTGGTCAGAAGACCTACATAACAAGAAGGGAAGTGTCTGTGTAAGTCATGGAGAAAAACATTCCACACAAATACATCTGGGGCAAGTCAGACGTCTATCTGAACATCTAACACGGTAAACATCTCTTGAGAATTTCACAAGGATTTCTACAGGCAGCAGTTGCATTAAGATACTCTCTAGAATATTGAGGAGATAAAGTTTAAATTTTA
>RJWT010012507.1:0-22399 GCA_004365215.1 Cuniculus paca
ATAAACCAGAATACAGATAGCACTAAAATAATATAACTGTGCAAGACTGTTCCATCAACAATTATTGCTTGGGGAAAACTTATTTCCATATATGGTATGGCCAATTCTCCTTTCCCAGCTCTTACTAAATATTATAGAGCTCTTAGTATATACCCAGCACTTCATCCACTTTCTGGAGACACAAAGGCACATCAGACGTTGTGCTTGATTTTGAAAACTAAAGATTGAGACAAAAACAAGAAAAAATATCTTGTATACTAGATGAGCATTCCCTTACAGAGATGTTGTGAGAAACCAGTAATAAACACAAATTCAGCCAGCAATGGGAAAGGAGAGGTAAGAGGATAGTAGTGATTCCAGGAGGGTGTGAGGTGGATTTGAGTTCTGAAGAGGAAAGGATGAGTGGGGAGAAATCCACATTGTCTGGTGAAACCATAGTATTGTTTAAGATGATGATGATGATGATGGTGATATTTGTGACAAATAATTTTTCTTGCTTTTCTCCTCAGACATTTATTGTGTATTTTTACCACATGAAGATGAATAAAAAGAGAAAATTTGCCAGTTATACTGACATAAGAAACACAGTTTTCTTTGAAATCACCATTGGGGTCACATCAAACACTGTCCTGCTTCTGTTCCACATCCTCACATTTCTCCTTCAGCACAGGCCCAAGCCCCTTGACCTGACTATCGCTCAGTTGGCCCTGATCCACCTGATGTTGCTGGTAACCATGGCCTTCATAGCTACAGACACTTTTGAGTCTCAGGGTTGGGAGGATGGCCTCATGTGTAAAGTAGTTATTTACATGCAAAAGTTGATGAGGGCCCTCTCCATCTGCACCACCTGCCTGCTGAGTGTCCTCCAGGCCATCATACTCAGTCCTAGAAATTCTTGTTTGTCAAAATTCAAACATAAATCTACACATTACTACCCATGTTGTCTTGTCTTTCTATGGGTCTTCAATATGCTCCTGAATGGTCGCTTCTTAATCTCCATTGGTCCCACCCCCAATGTGACCTCACATAGTCTCGTGTTTGTCACTCAATCCTGCTCTCAGTGGCCCATTGGTTACTTGTTCAGGTACATATTTCTCTCATTGGTGATCATTCAGGATATCTCCTTTATAGTGTTGATGGCTCTCTCAAGTGGTTACATGGTGAGTCTCTTGAGCAGGCATAAGAGGCAGTTCGAACATCTTCACAGCGCCAAGCTTTCTCCAAAGGCATCCCCAGAAGAAAGGGCCACCTGGACCATTCTTCTCTTGATGGGTATCTTTACACTCATGTACTTTTTGGACTGTATTATTTTCTCATGCTCTGGAATACTGTGGAAAAATGACCCAGTTCATCACTGTGTCCAGATGCTTGTAGGCAATGCCTATGCCACAGTCTGTCCTTTTGTGCTAATGAGCACTGAAAAACGAATGATCAGGTGCTGAACATGCTGGTAGTGAAAGATAGTGAATGTTCAGTGATAGTAATTTCCCTTCATATAAAGAAAACACTGTGAATTTCTTTTTGTTCTCTGAAATAAGTTAGTTATATTTTTTCTTTGAGTCATTTGCTTTGATATATTAGGTGACAAGTATTTAATAGATAATTTATTTTTTAATTTTAAAGAGATAATAAAATCAGTGTTACAGAGTTTCAAAACAGGAATATAGAACATTAATCATGGTATATATATATGTATATATATATTGCATATTGTTATCTTCAATGTAGTTGCTCAAGTTACAAGATATAGACATGAAAAATTGATCAAACAATATAAGCACAAATTTTTCTTTTCAATGAACTCATAGAAATTAGTTGTGTAAATATGGTAGATCTCACACATATATATGAAAATGAAGTACATATAGAAAAAAGAAAAATATATAAAATTTTCCCTTCCTTTTCTCTTTCCCTCATCCCAGTTTTTCATTCATTGTGAGCAGTTTGTTCCCTTTTCATAATATCTATTGTTCAATTTTGATTTTATTTACTCTTTTGGTTTCTTACACCATGGGACAATAGGATGTTTATACATGTGAGTCTGATTTATTTTATTTAGGATTATGGTCTCAAGTTGCATCCACTTACCTATAAAAGTTTCAAGTTTATCCT
Organism: Cuniculus paca; assembly: GCA_004365215.1. NCBI lineage: Eukaryota > Metazoa > Chordata > Mammalia > Rodentia > Cuniculidae > Cuniculus > Cuniculus paca. The sequence goes on from RJWT010012507.1 coordinate 2,113, forward strand.
TCTTTGTAGATCAGTAGTACTCCCTTGTATAAAAATATCACATATTTTTTAATCTGTTCCTCAGATGATGGGTTTTTGGGTTGTTTCCAAGATTTAGCTTCTATACATTGTGCTGCTACATACATGCGTGCACATATATTGCTGTGATATGATTATTCAGAAGGGGAAGAGCTGGGCCGAATGGGACCACTAAATCTAGCTTTTTAGGAATCTCTACACTGATTTCCAGAGTGGTTGCACCAGCTTCCACAAGCACCATCTGTGAAGAAGGGTTCCTTTTTCCCACAGCCCCATCTTTGCTATTGGTTGATTTCTTGATGAAATAACTATTCTTTCTGAGGTGAGATGGAACCTCAGCATTGCTTTAATTTGTATTTCTCCAGTGATCGATGATGTTGAATGTTTTTTCCCATATTAGTTTGCAATTTGTATATAGTCATCTGATAAGTGTGTATTCATCTCAGATGCCTACTTTTGGATTGGGCCTTTGAATTTGGAGGGTGTGATTTTTTCAATTCTTTATATATTCTAGAAGTCTTTTGTTTGAGGGAGAGTTGGCTAAAATTTTTCCCACTCTGGGTGTTTTCTTTTCACTCTGTTGGTGATTTTGTTTGCTGTGCAAAATCTTTTTAATAAGATGAGATCCCGCTATATTATGTTTGACTCTATTCTGTTTTCTTTTGCTTTGTTTTGTTCTGTTCTCTTTAAAATAAAAAAAAATTGAAAAAAAAATAAGATGAGATCCCAGTTGTTGATTCTTTGAAGTACTTACCTGTGCAGTTTGAGTTTTGCTCATGAACTCTCTGATACGCTTATGTTTTCAAGATTTCTACTTACTTTCACTTCCAGTAAATTTAGTGTTTGTGTTTTTTTTATGTCAAAGAGAATAGAACAAAACAAAACAAAGCAAAACAAAACAGAATAGAGTCAAACATAACATAGCATTTCAGAACAGAACACTGGAAGCAATACAGGTTTTCAAAACATAACAACAGGAGATTAATAATGGTTGCCCTAGTGTCTCTTGCTTCTTCAAAATGGTTGTTTATACATTTACAGACAATAAACTCAAACAAAACAAAGTAGTATAAATCCAGATAAAACAAAAGAACATTACAGGCCTTCAAGTCAGACAACAAGAAACCAGCAATGGCTACTGTAATGTCCCATTTTTCAAAAGAGCTGTTCCTATCTTCTCACATATTGCTATCAAATAGTATGAAAAAGACTTAAACCAATCAAATCAAAGAATAAAAGCACCATTGAACTTCAGAACCTTTTATGTATATTTATCAGGAATTTTGTATCTTATCAAGTCTTTCAGTTTCTTACAAGTGTTTGTGTTTTAATATTTAGATCCTTGATTGATTTTGAGTTTAGTTTAGTGCATGGTGATAGGTATGGTTCTGGTTTTTCTTTTGGCACGTGAAAAGCCAGTTTTTGCAGCACCATTTATCAAAGAGGCTATCTTTCTTTAAGTGAACTTTTGGCACCTTTGTCAAAGATTGGGTGGTTGATTATGCTTGTAGTTGTGTGTGCATCTTGTAATCTGTTGCACTGATCCTCAGGCTTTTTTTGCCAGTACCATGCTGATGTTATCTCAGTAGCTCTGTAGTATAATTTCAAGTCAGAGATTGTGATGCCTTTTGCCTTGATTTTGTTGCATAAGATTCTCTTTGATATTGTAGGTCTCTTCTGGTTCCAAATGAATTTTAGGAATGTTTTCTCTAGATTTTTGAGATATACTAATAGTATTTTGATTCATATTTCATTAAATTTGTGGAATAGTTTTGGTAGTATGTCAATTTTCACAATATTGCTTCTTCCTATCCATGAACAGTGCATGTCTTTCCATTTTCTGATATCCCCTTCAATTTCTTTCTTCAGAGTACTGTAATTTTCAATATATAGATCTTTGACTCCCTTTGTTAGAGTGATTCCTAAGTACATCACTTTTTTTTTGGTTGCCCCTGTGGATGGTGTTGTTTCCCTAACTCTTCTCTCATTGTGTTTGTCATTTGTGTACAGGAATGCTGTTGATTTTTGAGTGTTGACACTGTATCCAGCTACATTACTGAATTTGATTTTTGAGTCTAGAAGCCTTTTGGTGGAGTTTGGGGTCTTCTATGTTGAGTATCATGTGATGTGCAAATAATAAGAATTGAACTTCTTCCTTTGCTATCTTCATTACTTTTATTTCTCCCTCTTGTATAACTGCTCTAGCTAATGTTTTCATGCCTATATTGAAAAGTAGTGGTGATACTCGACATCCTTGTCTACTTCCTGATTTTAGATTGAAAGCTTTCAGTTTTTGTCCATTTAGTGTGATGTTGGTTGTTGGTTTGTCATAGATGGCCTTTATCAAATTGAGGTAGAGACCATCTTCATAATAGATAATTTAACACTATAACTCTTTGAAAAAACACTGATAGTCACACTAATTAGATCTCTTAGTGTCAAACTCCAAAGGACAGGTTGTGCATCACCAGTTTTGTAGGTATATACCAGGGCCAAGAAGAAACAGGAAGAATATATTACACAGTCAATGCAGGAAGAAGAGTTGGTGAACCATGTTGATATTTACCGATTTATATGCTTTTCTTTTACACTGTCAATTTTACATCAGATTATACCAGAAAACATAATAAAGAACAAATTAGAAATACAGGAACATAAAGTCTGGATAAGCATGTTGATGACTTTAATAACTAATGTCATGGGCATAATGAGTAATGTACACAGAATATAACATCTTATGAAATGATACTTTAATATTGATTATATAAATACATGTCTGGAAAATTCTTTACAAATTTTATAGTCAAGTTATTGTAGAGTTTATTCCTCTGGTGTAGTTTAATGGTACCAGCAAGTTACAAGAAGGTGGTAAGATGGTTAACTATCTATTGTCTTGAAAAAAATCAAACTTTTATGAATGTTTATAAAAATATATATGCATATATGTATAAAATGATATGTGTCATATATATTAAAAAGCAAGATAGATAATAAGGCACAACATAGCATATAGTCAAATCTTTAATTCTTTACATTTATCTAGATTGATCAATCTTTCCAGCAGCATTTATTAAAGTCTATGTTTCTTCCAATGTGTTTTTCTCTCCTCTGTTAAGTTCACGTAGCTGCATTTCCTTGTTCTTTTCTGCTTTCTCAATTCTTTTGAATTAATCATCATGTTTGTATTTGTGTCAGAAATGAAAGCAGATTTTGAAGAATTAGCTGAATTGACCCTATTTGCAGGTAATGATAGTTCACATCAGAAACTACAAGACATCTGCAAAAGTACTAGAACTAATGACATAATGTCAGACATTGCTGCATGCATTGACTTTTGTTTTATGTTAAATTTTTTGTTACAATTGAGAAATATAAATGATCACATTTCTCATAGGGAATTTGTACCTGTGCATGACATGTCCTGATTCCTCTTTATTTTCCTGCCCTTCCCCTCTCTTCAACCCCTGTTCCCCTCCTCATTTACAAAACTTTGTTTCCATTTTATCCTTTTTTCTTTTGCCTTCCTTCCTTTTTCCCTCCCCCTTTCCTAGTTCCCCTTTCCATTTGAACAATTTTTTCCCATTTCACAAGATCTGTTATACATTTTGGTTCTTATTTACACTTTCATGTTTTCACAACAGAAAGACAATGCAATATTTATATTTGTGTCTCATTTATTTCAGTTAAGAGTATGATTTCGAGGTGCATCCATTTAGCTATAAATATGTCGTTTATCCTTTATGTCTGAGTGGTACTCCATTGTAAGAAAATACCACAAATTCTTTATCAATACATTGGTTGATGAGAATTTGCATTGTTTCCAACATATAGCTATTAAAACTGTGTTACTAAAAACATGGATGTGTGTGTACTGCTGTGTTATACTGCTTTTAATTATTTTGGGAAGACACCAAGAAGAGGAATAGCTGGGTCAAATCAGACATGTAGGCCTGGGTTTTTGAGGAATCTCCACATTGATATTCACAGTGGTTGCATCAGTCTACAGCTTCACCTATAGAGCAGAAGTTTTCTTTATTTCCCCACAGCTCATTCAGCATTTATTGTTGGTTTATTTCTTGATCATAGCCATTCTTTCTGGAGTGAGACAGAAACCGAGAAATGTCTTCATTTGTATCTCTCAGAAGGCCAGAGATATAAAAATAATATAACATAACACATTATATAACTATTTATCAAATAATACTTTAACACTGGTTACCTACATGCAAGGTCAGAAAATTCTCCACAAATTTTATGAAGTCAACTTATTTTGCTTTTAGTTCACTCTCATAATTTAATAATACCAGTGAATTACAACAAGGTGGCAGCCAGGTTAATTATTTATTTCTTTGGAAAATCTATAAGTTTTTTATGAAGATCTATAACATATATACATTTTAAAAATTATTTTCAAGAGAACAAAGCAAAACAAAACAATAAAATGAATCAAAACAATGTAATGAGAACGACTCTGGATTTAAAAAACAAGACATTAGGTAATCAACAATAGTTACTATACTACACACAGCCATCCTCCAAATAGTTGCTCTGACCACCAGACAAAGGCATGCAAAGTTAATCAAACAATTCAAGCCCCCAGTTGTCTCCCTACTTCAACTGCCTCTGACCCCAAGAAGCCACGCTCTCAGCAAGCCATCAGCCAAGGCCCAGAGGAGAAGCCACGCCCTCCATTGAGCCCCACCCAAAAGAAGTTCAGAAGACTAGACACAGAAGAATTTAGAGGTCAAGCACCTGAGGTTTCTTGAATGATGGCAACTGAGGTGCAGAAACAACTTGATACTTATATTGTTTGATTAATTTTGCATCCCTATGTCTCTCCCAGAACAACTGTGGGAGACATAGAAAAGGATATATACATTTATATATCTATATTGAAAATGGAAGTTAGTGGGAGGCAGAATATATACTATTAATTTAAATCTTTAATTCTTTGTTGGAAATATATGCATGAAAGCATGAATTTCAAGTCTTCCTTTGTACTTTTCAATTGTATGGCAATTATGTTGTCAAATTTTGGTGTTTTTCTATTTTAAAAGATGAAATAGAATCATCAAAAGTGTTACAGCATGAAAATATTAGAGAAAACACAGAATGCACACATGACATGTTCAGAATTCCTCACAGAGCCTTACTTTTTTATAATATATTGTCAATGTCCTTTGTGTCTTAGGATCTTTCTCCCTAACCTTTATAATGTCAATGTTAGCTGTAAGTGACAGGGAAGGATAGTCAATGTGAAACTCCTATTTTGAAACCTGGATAAAGGCAAACATTCATTTAAATACACAGGAATGTTTAAAAGTGGAAGGGTAAATCCAAATTCCAAATATGAAAAACTATGTGCAACTAGAATATTAACAGAAATGAAGGTCTATACTGCTCTTGAGGCAATGAGTGTTAACCCAGATAACTGATGTTTGTCTGATGAAAAGGCCAGGTACAGAATTTCCAACAGCAGATGTGGCCATAGGAACTGAGAGACAACACTAAGCATGACCTTTACAAAGAGGATGTGGCAGGTTAAGAGTGGCAAAAGAGACAATAAAGCTTATCATTCTTGCCTTAGATTTGGTAGTATTGAATTTTCATTCTGGCATGCTTGGAATTCAAAATTAAATATAATTTTAAATGAGTAAAACTGGGCTCTTGTTTCACATCATAGGTTCAACTCAAATAGAATTTATATAGATTAAATGGCTTGATCCAATACATGGGACAGAAAGAAGGATATCTTCACCCTTCCTTGCTTGCTTTTGCTATCTTCTGCTTGCCATGAACTGGATGGTGTCTGTGTTGTTCCTCTGCCAAGCCACCCTGCTTTGGAACCAGTCGATTAAGTACTGAAACCCCTATAAACTGGTCTCGCTGTGTCACACATGCTGCCTTCCAACTCACAGCACTCTAGTCTTTTGCCACAGTGTCCTGACTGCTGGTGTTACAGGTACATGCCACCAAGTAACAAAAATAACTAGAAACAAATAAAAAAATTTAATATCAAGAATAAAAGTTACTCTCCTGGAGGATGATATTATAACCAAGAAATGTAGAAATGAATAAAAGAATGAAGAATATCAGAAAGGAGAAACTCAAGAGAGAATAAGATTGGCATACACGATGCAATATTTGATGTCCTAGGAAATGCACAAAACCTCAAAGAGACACCTTGCTTCCTGGTATACTCACCGTTTCCTGGCTCCCTCTCCTTCAGGGTGGGCAAATTCTATGACAAGCTCATAAACCGGAGAGTACAGCAAAGGGATGGGATGTCCTTCCATGTCCTGCAGGCCCTTACACAACACTCTGTCTTCCTAGCATGCTTGCTCTGTGGATGCCTCTGGCTACCTTGGCCTAAAAAGCTGTGAACAAAAGGCTCATATGGCAAGGTAGAGTGACAGACTTCTGAGTCAGGTTGGGAATGTCCTTGTGTGATATCTTGCTTGCAACCCTATGAGAATCTGAGCAGGGGACACAGCTGAAATGCCCCTGAAGTCCAAGTCATTAGAAACTAAGTTTTGAAAACAGGTATTGCTTTAAGCCTCAAAATCATGGAAATTTAATATGCTGATATAGACTTAAATGTAAAACACAAAATTATAAAACTACTAGAAATAAATGTCAGCAAAAATCACCTCATTGGTCGGGACAGCAATTTTCTGAAGAGGACTCCAAAATTGTTAACAAAAGCAAAAATTGCTAAATAGGATTATGACAAATTAAAATCTTCACAGCAAAGGAAACAACAGAACGAAGACAACTCATTTATTTCGAGAAAACACAAATTATTAGCTATTGTTCAAAACGTACAATGAACTGAACTATTTGCAAATAATTAAGTTCAAATTGAGCGATGAGTGTGAGAAGACATTTCTCAAAAAGAGAGATATGAACATCCCCCCTAAATATGTAAAATGTACATTATCTCCACTAATCAGGGAATTCTTTTACAGAGTTGTTGGGAAATTAAATTACCAACGTTAAAAAAGCCCTTCCTGACCATAGTTTATAACAACGTATTCTCTATTAAAATATAGTTAGGGAATAATTTCAAAAGATATTCACAGCACAGAAATGATAAATTGTCATAATGTCTGATGTGTCAATTAACTTCAGTTTTTCTCCAATGTACACATATATCAAAACTTCAAAAGCAGTGTGTGGATGTGCACAGTTGTTTTTCGACTTAAAAAGTTTTCAAAAGAAAAGACATCAAGGGGAAAATATTTGGAAGAAAGGCATAGTTACACACCTATCTAGATATGGTGAATGGCATAGATTTATCAATCTGGAAGTTTTGCCAACCTATTTGGAAAATTCAAAGTAACTGTAAGTAGGCAAAAACTAAAATTGTCAAAATTCAAAGATAAAAATAGTTTCCAGACATGGTGGTACTCTCCTGCAATCCCAGCACTTTGGAGGGAGTGGAAGGAAGGTCATCTCAAGTCCAATGCATCTGAGGCAACAGAGTGTGTTGAATGCCAGCCTGACATGCCAAAGGAGACTGTCTCAAAAGGAAAATCAGTGTGAAATTAGGCAGATAGTAGACATATGTAATTACATATGGGAAAAGTGTAATTTAAATGATCTTGTGATCTTGCATTTCTCATAGAAAACAATGTCAAAAAGCTGTGAAAATATGTTAAAAGTTCTGTGAGGAAATAAAAAAAAACAGGAAACTGAAAGTTGCCATATGCAGCAAAAATATTCTCTAGTAGTGTATAACTTAAAGAATTAGTGCAAACATTTTGTTAAACAAGACATACCAATTAAAATACTCTATGTGGAAGAAAAATTTGTACAAGAGGAAGTAGAATTTTCAAGGGTTCATGAATATATGAATAGCAAAATCTTGACAACCAGAAGAGTATTTTATCCTTTCTAAAATCTTGAAAATACTTATGTAAGCATAAAAGTAATCGAATACAGTCTAGTGATGACTTGCTGTGTGAAAATGTCACATATGAAACTGATGATGGAGTCCATGGATATGGATTTTTATGGTTTTAAAGTTTTTTCTGTTTGCATAAAGTATTAATTCTCAGTAAATGGAAGAAAATTATATACACATAGACATGGCATATGGCAGGCATGAAAAAAATAATTCAAAAAGATGTCACAATATTGTCAAATCGTAGGTTAGATTATTAATAATATGGAATATCTCAATGGAGAATTGAAGTCTATGCATGGGCACCTGCACATGTACACAAACATGCACAAGTACACACAATCATAGGTAAAGCAGTAAAAATAGGAAAGGATGGAGTTCAATTCAACCATGCCAACAATTTCATAAAATGCCTGTAATCTAAGTAGTCCAACTGAAAAGCAAAGAATAACACAGTGAATTTTAAAAAACCCTATGATATGTTTTCTAAAATGAAAACACTTTAAAAATGAAATTACAGAGAACTATCAGTTAAAGAATGAGAAAAAAATGTTCTACTTTTTAAATTTTTATATCATATGCAGTGTACATAAGTGCTAAACATTTTGCCACATCTACAGCTCTATTTCACAATAATGAAAGACAAAATACATCAAAATGTAAATGTGTGGGTACCTAACAACATGGCCTCAAAATCATAAAACAACAAAAATTGAGTAAATAAAGTAAGCAATGTACAATTTTACAATCATTGTGGGATATACTTTCACTCTTCCAGTCTGGATTAATAGCAGGAAAAATTACTAAATTAAAATTTTGCACAATATTATCATTGACTTTATACTAATGAATGGATGAGTCTGCAACAAAACTGCAAAGTATATCCTATGTATGCAAAGTACACCAAGATAGACAAAATGCTGGGACATAAAATAAGACTGAAAAATGTAACAGGGTCTAAATGGTGCACAATATTTTTATGATTATATAAGATATATTAGAAATATATAATATACTATGCATTGTAAGGTAAGAAAATAGATGAGAATTTGCCAACACAACAATCTTAAAATGGGAAAAACACAGTGAAATGCTGGGTTTTATGAAGACAGCAAAACTTTTATCTAGATTGGTCATGTTTTCTAGTACCACTTATTCAAGTCTCTACTTTCTGTCCAGTGTCTGTTTTTCAACCCTTTCTCAAAGATCAAATAGCTGAATTTTCCTCACGATTTTTCTGTTCCCTGCATTCTATTCCATTGAACCACTCCAACATCCTCTCATCCTAAAAACACTGAAGAAAATAGTGATATGATTACCTTATCTTAATCTGATAAAAGTCATTTATAATAAACCTAATGGCAACATCATTCTAATACTGGGGAAAATTGAAACCTTTCCTTCTTCAATCAGCAACAAAACAAGGACATTCACTATCACCTTAAAAATAGTCCTTGAGACATTAGCATGAACAACAAAGAAAAATAAAAGAAAGCAAAGGGATATGTATAGGAATAGAATATGTCAAATTACCATTATTTGCAGATGACATAATTCTATACAGAGAAAACCCAAATACACGAAAAGTCTTTCAAAATTAATAAGGAAATTCAGTAATGTAGCAGTATACAATATCAATACACAAAAATGAAAAGAAATTCTGTACACTAATTCTGAATTCACTGAGAAAGAAATTATAAAAATATTCTTTACAGCATTAAGAAAAGTAAATAGGAATTAACCTAAGGATGGGAAAGTCTTTATCAGTGAGAGGCAAAATACTCTGGAAGAGGAAATCAAACAGAAACCCTGAACATGGAAAGATATCCCCTGTTTCTGGATAGGCAGAACCAATGCAGTAAAAATGATCCATATTTCCAATGCTGATACTCAAATTTAATGTAATCTTATTCAAAATTGCTAACTCTAACCCTAACCATAATTGATTCCTAGAAGCTAGCATTATCATGATTCCAAAACCAGACAAGGATCCAACCATAAAACAGAATAATAGACCAATCCTTTAAAGGAATATATATGCAAAAATCCTCAAAAAGATACTGGCAAAAAGAATGCAAGTAGTCATCAAAAAGATCCTGTGTCATGACAAGGCTTTAACAAAGGGCTGGAAGGATAGTTCAAGGTTCATGAATCAGCAAATGTAACTGTTTGCATAAATAGAAGCAAGGAAAAATAAAATTCAGAAGATCATCTCCATAAGTAGAGAAAAAGCCCTTGAGAATATCTAACATCATTTCATGATAAAACTCTAAAAAATAGATACATAAGGACATTAACTCAATCTGAGAAAAAGTCATTATGACAAACCTGTGGCTAACATCATATTAAATGGTGTAAAGCTAAAAACATTCCCTCAAAAATCAGGAACAAGACAAATATTTTCCTATCACTACTCCTGTTCAATGTTGTTTTCATATTAGTTAGAGCAATTAGACAAGAAAAAGAAAGTGAAAGATATGTGTAGGAAAGGAACAAGTCAAATTGTCTTTTTTCAGATGACTTGATCTTGCAGACAGCAGAACCCAAAAATCACACAAAAACTCTTATAATTAATAACCAAATTCACTAATATAGCAGGCTATATGATCAATACAAAAAATCAATAGCAATCCTGTATACTAATAAAGAACCAACTAAAAATCACTAAGAAAAAAATGCCTTTAACAATAACATAATGAAAATTAAATGCTTCAGAAAAAATCTAAGAAATTTAAAAACCCTTTGCCAAAAACTACATTTGTCTAAAAAAGATGATTGAAGAGGATATCATAAAATGGAAAGCTATCCCCTGTTCCTGGATGGGCACATTCAATATAGTGAACATGTCCACACTTCCAAAATAGGTATGGATATTTAATGAAATCACAGTCAAAATACCACCACCATTCAGCAAGAATTGGAGAAAACAATCCTAAAATTTATGTGAAACCAGAGGATGTATAGCATATCAAAAGTAATCATTATCAAGAAAAAAAATCAGAAATCATCACGATACCAAACCTCGTTATATTACAAAACTTCTTTAATCAAAATGGCAAGTCCTGGGATGAAAAAAATAAGACATGAAAATCAATGGAACAGAATAGAGGATGCAGAAAACACTCTGAGAATATTTACTGTTTGATCAAAGGGGACAAAGACATACATTGGCAGGATAGGTAACCTCTTTAATAAATTGTGTTGGGAATAGTGGCTATTTGCCTGCACAAGATAGGATCTAGACTCACATCTATTGCTGTATACTGAACTAAAATAAAAATGGATCAAAGAATTAAATGTTAAAACAGAAACAAGGATATTCTGAACAGAAATCTGGTTAAATAGGAAATAACACTGAGAATCAATGAGTGGGGTCATATCACATTAAAAAGATCAGAACAGAAAAAAAGTCCTGCAGAATACAAGGAAAATCTATTAAATAGGAAAAAATTTCCAGGTATTCTTCAGACAATGTATCCAGAATATGGACAATGTATCCAGAACTTAAAAAGTTAGATTCCTCCAAAATAAAGAACTAAATAAAAAAATGGGCAAGGGAAATGAATAGACACTTAAAGAAAAACAAGCACAATTTATTAATTAATACATGAAGAAATTCTCAGCATCACTGGACATTGGACAGATGGAAATTAAAACAACAAGGAAGGAACACCAAGACTGCAGAGTGATAAGAAGCAGAGAAAGAGCCTCTTGGAAAGTTGCCATTGAGATGCTGGAATATAACAATCTGAGGAAGACAAGATAGAGGGAGGTGGGTTCCTTTTACCCAGGAAGAATGTGAAGCACTAATTAATGCACACAGAGAGCATGAAAAGAGAAACTACAATGAAGTAGAAGGAGGTAACCAGCAGAAACTTCTCCCTGAGACTGGTCTCACTGCACAAGAGGAGCAGTAGAAACCTGCAGACCCATGAGGATGTTTGGTTATCCCAGAGGGTATTTAGATTTAGATTTTTCTTTATTTTGAAGAGAATACAACTGAAAAAAAACATAGAATAGAGTCAATCAAAACAAAACAATGAACGTGATACAAGACTTCAAAACAAGGTAAAAATGAACCAACAATGACTACCATGATGCCTCTTGCTATCTTCAAAATAATTGCTCATACCATCAGGCACAGTAAAATCAAACAAAACAGAGCAGAATAAAACCAACCAGAACAAAATAATGAAAGCAATACAGGACTTCAAAACAAGACAGTTGGAATACAACAGTGGCTACCATAATGCATCTTGTTATCTTCAAAGTAGCCATTTATATCATCAGACATAATAAAATCAAGCAAGACAAAATAGTCAATCAAAACAAAACAATGAACATGATACAAGACTTCAAAATGAGATGAAAGGAAATCAATAATGGCTACCATAATGCCTCTTGTTATTTTCAAAATGACTGCCCATACCCTCAGGTATAATAAAATGAAGTAAAACAGAACAGAATAAAACTATTAAAACAAAACAATGAAAGCAATACAGGATGTCAAAACAAGACAATAGGAATACAACAGTGTCTACTATAATGCATCGTTATCCTCAAAATAGCTGCTTATACCATCACATGTAATAAAATCAAACAAAACCAAATAGAATAAAATCAATCAAAATAAAACAAGTAAAGAAATACAGGACTTCAAAACAAGATAATAGGAAATCAATAATGGCTACTATAATCCATTTTGTTATTTTTGAAATAGCTGTCCATACCATGAAATATAATAAAATCAAACATAACAAAATAGAATAAACCCAAGCTAAACAGAACAATGAAAACAATACAGGGTTTTAAAACAGGATGATAGATTAACAATAGCCACTGCCTTCCCCCCTGTAGACATCTCTTCCTCTTTCACCTTCACAACCCGTATTTTGCATTTGGGATCCCACTAATTTCTTTAGTTTTTTATACCAGGGAGACAACATGATGTTCACCCATATGACTCTGAACCATTTCACCCATCTACATGACCTCAAGTTATATCTATTTACCTACAAGAGCCTCAAGGTTATCATTTTTGTTAGCTGAGTAGCTTTCCATTGTATAAAAATGCCATATCTTTCTTATCCATTCTGCAGCTGATGGGCAAGTTACCCCTACTTTTATTTCTGGTTCACTGTCTCATAGAGCATTGTTTTCTCTCCTTTGACTTTTAGTCTATAAATTTCCTTTTGAGTTAAATATGCTTCTTGGATGAAGCATGTTAATGGATCTTGTCTTCTGAACCACTCTGCCTATGTTTCTTATTAGTGAATTGAGGCCATCCACATTAATGATTATAGCCAACATGCACTGCCTTGTCTCTGCCATACTATTTTTCTGCCATTGGCTGTCTACTTTTCCCCTTCATTCATTTGTCTGCCCCACTCAGTGATCCCCCTCTGCCACTATTCCTGGAACTGTGGTCTTTTTTATCTCTCTCTAAAGTATCCTTCAGTACTCTTTTTAGGGTTGGCTTGCTATTCATGAATTCCTTCAGTTGTCCTTTGTCATGGAAGTATTTTGTTTCTCCATTTTGAAAGATAGTTTTGCAGGGTACATCAATCTAAGTTGGAAGTTGTTTTCTTTCAGGACTTGCAATACTTCACTCCAAGCTCTTTTTGACTTGATGGTTTGTGTTGAGAAGTCTGTTGTGATTCTGATGGGTTTTCCTTTATTAGTGATGTTTCTTTTCTCTAACAGCTTCTAATATTATGCTTTTGTGTTGAATTTCGGGAATCTTTTTTATTATGTTTGGGTGTGGACTTATTCTGGTTATAGCTAGCTGGAGTTCTATATGCCTCACTTATCTGAATATCATGTCCTTTTCCAATGTTTGGGAAGCTTTCTGGTATTACTTCTGTAAATAGAATTTTAAAGTCATTTGTATTGACCCCTGCTTTTCACTGATACCTATTATTCTTAAATTATGTTGTTTTGCATTATCTTGCAGTCATTGAATTGGTATTTCCTAGTTTCTTATTATTTTTAAGAGGTCTTTCCTTTCCCAATCACAAGCTGCACACTTTCAAGGTCTGAAAGTCTATCTTCAGTTTCTTCCAAGTGATTTTGCCAGCTTTCAATGGCATTTTTAATTTCCTTGATATCTCCTTGAATCTGTTTCATGCATTGTAGTTCTTTCTTGTATTGTTTATTCAATGTTTCCTTCATTTTCTCATGCTCCTTTTTTGTGTATGTCTTCTTCAGATATGGTCAGCATTTCTTTCATTATGTTTTTCATTTCTTCTTTTATCTGAGATAGTGTTTCTGTTCTAATTTCTTTTATAGCCTCATGGAGTTGTCTCTTACTTCAGTTGCCATCACTGCAGAAACTTCAGGTGTGTGGCTCCCAATCTCTTCCATGTTTTCATCTCCTGGACTTGCTCTGCTTCTGTTGGAGTCCAGGGACTGCCTTTTGCTTCTTCATCTTGACATTTTCTTTGGTTCTTCCAAACAAGTGGGTAATGGGGTCCCAGGCACTTCCCATGTTGGCTATAATTTCTCTGGAGTGTGACTGTTCGGTTCTCCTGGCCATTGTTGGCTATGGATATCCAATGGTGGCCACTGGTTACTTTCATGCAGGGCTGGCTTCTGTTTTTCCCAGCCTTTGCTGGTTACCAGGGGCAGAAGCATCCTGAGAGCTGCTGGAGTGTGTGTGGGAGCAGGGCCTGCCTCTGCTTCCCACTGACCTGGTAACTGGTAAGCAGTGTCTCCCAATATCTGTTGGAGCATGTGTGGGAGCATGACCTGCTGCTACCTTCCTGCTGAGCTGGTTACTGGGGAGCAGTATCTCCCAATAGCCACTGGAGCCTTGTTTTAGATTTTGTTATGTAACTTCAAATCTATTTCATATGGTTAAAAGTGGCAAAGTAATTGTTAGCTCAGTTTGTCATTTTCTAGGCTGTGTTTGATGCTATTGGCACCACTATAGCCAAAAGTGACATAATTTTTCTAAACAACTGTTCTTCCTGGTATTCCATAACTCAGACTGACTCAAGGTCACAGAAAATACTGTGACACAGAGCTAAAGAACTAGGGACTGGGCCAAACAGCAATTTCTCATCTCCAACAAATTGAAAAGTTAGTATCTTCCAACAGACTGAAAACCTCAAAGCTAGCTGCACTTAGATTATACCTTGAAGAAGCAGTCATTGCATAAGTGTCATAAACACTAGCATTAAAGCAGCCTACCAAAAACAATTACAAGCATCATCCCAGGAACTGAACTAAAAAAAGAAAAGAAAATGAGAAGTCTCTTAAACAAGATTCAACCTCAGGCATTCAGTTCACCAAAGGCAAAATTAGGGGCAATGAGGTGGCACAATATGAAAGCTACCCACTTGGCTACTCTAAAGTGGGAAAAACAAAGCAATTAAATGATGCTCTGGAAAAAAATCAAATCAGAGATAATTTCTCAGATAACTGCAGAGATGATGTCTGCAATAAAGACACTAGAGTAGTGACACTATTCAATGACACTAGAGTAGATTCAGTAAAAACAAACAAACAAAACACAGATGAGTTGTAGAAAATTATGGAAGCCATGAATGCTTAGCATAGGAATGAAATGGAATCCATAAGGCAGATTCAAGCAGATATCCAGGAGAATAAAAATTCCATTAAAAGTATTTACAATAGATTAAGCCAATATGAAGACAGACTCTCAAATATAAAAGACAAGCTTGCAGTTAGCAGCCATGAAAACAAAGGTGTTTCAAAAATAGCAAGGGCCCATAAGATATCAATACAGCAGCTGCTAGATGACGCAAAGAATTATAACTTAAGCTTGATTGGAGTCAACGAAAAATCAGAGCTAACACAAATGGTATAAAAAAACTGAAACTTTCCTTGGTAAAGCAAAAGAATTGCCACACAGATGAATGAGGCATATAAAACTCCAATTAGCCATGATCAGAAAATGACTACAGTTAGGCATATGATAGTCAAAATTCCAGATATTCAGCACAATAATGGAATCTCAAAAGATGTTAGGGAAAAGAAACAAATCACCTATAAAGGAAATTCTATCAGAATCATGGCTGACTTAGCACAAACCCTCAAGTCAAGGAAAACATGGAGTGAAGTATGTCAAGTTTTAAAGGAAAACAACCTACAAATCAGATCGATGTACCCCACAAAACTATCTAGCAATACTATCTCTCATAACATTGATGGAGAAAGAAGATACTTTCATGACAAAGAACATCTGAGGAAATTTATAACCATCAAGCCACTCCAAAATGTTTTGAAGGACATGTAGAAAGAGATAACAAGGACTACAACTCCATGAACCCCAACAGAAGGAATCCACCCGGAAAGGGAAACAATTAAACAAAGGGAGGGGATAAAAGAGGATGAGACAATAACAGGAAAATAACATGACAAGGATAAGTCAATAAATATCAGTTATAACCATCAATGTTAACAGTGTCAATTCACCAATCTAATGACACAAACTAGTAGAATGAATCAAGAAGCAAAATCCAACAATATACTGCATACAAGAAACACATTTAATTAAAAAATAAATTGATAAACTGAAAGTCAAAACTTGGAAAACAATACTCCATGAGACAGTAACCCAGGAAAACACAGGTGTAGCTACTGTAATTGCAGACAAAGTGTATTTCATGCCAAGACAGATTAAGAGAGGTAAGGAAGGTCACTTCATTGTTGTAAATGGAGCAATCCAAGAAAAAAGACTACATTCATAAATATATATGCAACAAATACCAGTGCACTGAACAATATAAAACAAATATTAACAGGCATGAAAAGTCAAATAGCACTATTATAATTGTATATCCCACTGTCACAAAAAGACAGGTTAACTAGACAAAAAGTCAACAAGAAAAAATTCGAACTGAACCAAACATGTGAACAAAAGGATTTAGTAGATGTCTACAGAGTGTTCCATCCTGAAACATCAGAATACCTGTTCTTCTCAGATGCACATGGGATATTCTCCAAAATGGACCACATACTATCTCATAGAGCATAGGTAAGATAGATATACTACCAATTGCTTTCAGTTTATTGAAAAGAAAAGTTTGTGCTGATATTGTTTGGACTGTAAAATGCCAGTATCTTGTACTCTAGGTAACTAATTTAAATGTAACAATCAGCAATGTATTAGCCATTGTTACTCTCTAATTATCTTGTTTGGAAGTTTTGTTTCATTTTTTTCTTCTTTCAAATAAAAAGATAATAAAATAAAAAAGTAAAGTATGAATAAAAACAACCAGGAGAGTCCATCATCCTGAAAAATGAATGGACAATACCAAGAAATCAAATGATAACAAATGCTGATGAGCCTAAGTGGAAAATAAAAACCTTCTACATGGATGATGAGAATGTAAACTCACAATGCCATTATGAAAATCAATATGGAGGTTCCCCAAAAAAGTAAAACAAGAAATTCCATTTGATACAGCTGTTCCTCTCTAGGTATCTTCCCAAAAGAGTTAAAGATATTATATTACAGTGACACACATGTATCA
This sequence comes from Cuniculus paca, assembly GCA_004365215.1. NCBI lineage: Eukaryota > Metazoa > Chordata > Mammalia > Rodentia > Cuniculidae > Cuniculus > Cuniculus paca. The sequence goes on from RJWT010012507.1 coordinate 19,537, forward strand.
ATGTTTATAGCAGCACAATTCATAATAGCTAAATATTGAGAGCAGCCTATATGCTCATCAACAGATGAAGGGAAAAAGAACATGTAGTATTTACACAGAATGGACTACTACTATGCCATAAAGATATATTTCAGTCTTTTGTAGGAAAATGGATGCATTTTAAGACCTTAATATGTGAAATAAGTCAAATACACAAGTTTAAATGCCGCATTTTTCTTGTATGAATGTCTTGGTTATTTTTCATGGGTGGGAGAAATATCCAACTCCCACTAGTTAAGAGAGAAAGGTTTATTTTAGCTTCATTTGTAAAGGTTTCAGTCAATAGGGGGCTAATTCCAAAGAAGGTCATCGTGCAAGAGGAGAAACAGTTCGTATTGTGGCAGGCAGGAGGCAGCAACTTCCTTCTGTTTTCCATTCTAATCTATTCCAACTAAGCCTATTTGATAGTGCACCTAGACTAAAACTGGATCTTCCCTCTGCTACAACTCCAACACCAATACCAAGAACTATGTTAAACCAATCAGTGAACTAATCGAGTATCATGCAATGAATAGCTAGTACCATACATCCATGATTCAGTTAATTCCCCAAACCCCTTATGATTTCACAAGGCTTTGCAGGGCAACCTAGAGACAAGCCACAATAGTGAGAAACACAAACTATAAAAAAGAGCAAAGCAAAAATAGACAACAGTAAGAACAGAGACATTCCTTTTCAAATGGGAAGTGGAAAAGAGATAGTCTGTTGGTGGTAAGGAGGAGGAAAAAGAAAAAAAGGAATTAAGATGTGTTATGTACAGGTACCAATTACACACAAGGAATGTAAATGTTACACACTGCAAACATGCAATATTTAAGAGTAAGTTGCAAAACAATGAGAGTGAACGTCAGATCAATCAATTCTAATCAGAGAAATTATTAAAAAAATGAAATTCTACCCAAATTAGAAAGGACTAAATTCTAACAATCCCTTGAAATTCTCATTCACTGCTGGCAAGAATGCAAAGGAGTACAAATGTTTGGAAAGACTTAGTAACAATTTCTTGCAAAAAAGTATAGTCTTATCACACGAACTGTCCTGGGGATTTAGTTAGATGAAATGACAGTATAAATACACCAAATTCCGCACAGGAAAGATTGCACCACTTTATTCATAATTATCAAAACTTGAAGACAGTTAAGATTTCCTTCAGTAGATGAATGGACAAATAAACTACAGCACATATAGATAAGTGGAGTAATATTCATCACTATAAAAAGACAAGAACTATCAGTTTAAGAACACATAAAGACAAGTCATATTACATGGAACATAATTTGAATGAACTACATAGTGCATTACTAAAACTATAAAATATTAGGCAAAGCCAAAACTATGAACAATTTACAAAAATCAGTGCTTTCCAGAGATTAGCAGGAGAGATTCCACCATATGCAGAGGAGTTGTAGGAAAGTTAAGCTATGTGATGGTAAATGTTTGCCATAATGCTATCTTCAAAAATTAGGAAACATATAAAACCATGAATATGTCCATGTGTAAAGTATAGACTTTGAGAGGGTAATGTAGGTTCACTGAATTTAAAAAATAAGTATAATAATATGGCCGGATGTTGGTAATAGTGTAGGTAGTGCCCAGATGGAGGCGGGTAGTAGAGAAATCTCTGTAGCATCTCCACAATTGCTCCATGAACCTAAAACTGCTCTACAAATAAATTTTACTTTCTCAAGGGAAGGATAAGTAAAGAGTTTATCAGATGAAACCTGAGGGAGTAGTTGGTCAGTATACCTGCTTTGCAGGAAATGCTGTTTTTCAGAAGGAGTGCTGGAGCTCAGGACATATCTCAGGGGAAGCACACCCACCTAGCAAGTGCAAGGTCCTGGGTTTCAGAAAGAATGCTGATTATATAGATAAAAAACTTAGAACTTCATGAACAAAGGCAGAACATAAGAGAAGGAATAAACATGAGACTTAAAGGGAAACCTTATTTAATTATTGTTAACAAAATCGAAGAGAAATCAGTTTGCACAAAATTTAAAACTACACTGTATTTATAACTACAGGTAAGAGAAATTAATGATAGCAGTGATACTAAAAAGAGGAAGGGCTTAGGAATACTGGCAGGTAACTGCCCTTCCAGTGAAGTGTTATTGTGTTATTTGAAATTATCTGGTATGAATTGTAAATTATTATTTCAAATTCAAGTCAAGTGGAATGTCTATTTTCACTTACTTTAGGAAATTCCACACTGATTTAAATACTGGTTGTAGTAGTTTACATTCCCATCGACAGTGGAGAAGGATTTATTTTCCCCATAGTCTCTTTAGTATTCATTAGTATTTGATTTCTTGAGGATGACCATTTTTTTCTGGGGTAAATAGGAATCTCAGTGTTTTGATTAGTGTTTCTATAATGGCCATGAATAGTGAGTATTTCTTCTTATATTTATTGGACATTTACACTTGTGCTGTGAAGTGCCTCTTCACTTCAGATGCCCAGCTTTTGATTGGGTCTTATTTATTGGTGGTTCTTTTTTTTTTTAGCATTTTATATATTCTAGATATTAGTACTTTGTCTGGGGAATAGCTGGCAGAAATGTTTTCCCATTCCTCAGGTTTGCTTTACACTCTAGTGGTTATTTCTTTTGCTGTGCAGAAGCTTTTTAAATTGTTTTGATCCCTCTTGTTGATGCTTGATACTATTTCTTCTGCACCCAGGTTTATGTTCAGAAAGTTCATGCTATAATTTAAAGAGATTTATCTAATTCATCATCAGATTAAGTGTTTCTATTTTTACTTTTAGTTCTTTGATCCATTTTGACTGTAGTTTAGTGAATAGTGAGACATATGGGTCTAGAATCAATCCT